>CANNZV010004120.1:23-46971 GCA_947561585.1 Caprella mutica
ACTATTTATATTAATTCAAACATGGGTGCATTTTTTTGTGGGTCACCCTGTATATACTCCACGCCATTTGCTGATTTGCACAATCTCCAGAATGTGCTGCGCGTTTTCAGGATCATTGAAACGCGCGACAATCTCGAGAGTGTGCAAGGCAGGTAAAGGGTATGAAGCAGAACCAACAGTGATATGGAGTAGATAATCAATTATTTGTGCATTTAATTGGTCCATTTCATCAAAATATGAGAGTTAAAGCTATACATGATAACTTGATAATATATTGGTAATTAAGCTTGAATTAGTTACTTAAAGAAAACTTGAACAAAATTAAAGTTTAATTTAACTGAAGTATCAAACATTCTACCAAACGTTTGGAATTAACCTCATAATAATTATGTTCTCCTTTGTTTTAATGTAAAAATATCGTCTTACGAATAAAATAAATATTAAGAAAAGTTTTTCATGAAATTACATGCTATTCCGTTCGAGAATGCACTGCGCGTTTTTAGGATCGCACATTTTTAAGATACTGAAAACACGCAGCGCTTTCTCTAACTTGTGGAAAATCGGCAAAGCATCATCTTCAATTACCTCGATATATATATAGCAACTTTGTATCGATATATATAGCAACTTTGTATCGATATACATATATAGCAACTTTGTATCGATGTATATATAGCAACTTTGTATCGATATATATAGCAACTTTGTATCGATATATATAGCAACTTTGTATCGATATATATAGCAACTTTGTATCGATATATATAGCAACTTTGTATCGATATATATAGCAACTTTGTATCGATATATATAGCAACTTTGTATCGATATATATAGCAACTTTGTATCGATATATATAGCAACTTTGTATCGATATATATAGCAACTTTGTATCGATAGACATAGCAACTTTGTATCGATAGACATAGCAACTTTGTATCGATGTATAGGTACTTTGAGTGCTATTTAAAGTAATTATGTAGCTCTATGGTAATATAGGTTTTGACACTATATAATAAAAATATCACAATTATTGTCTTAATATCTTTGATATATGATTATTTATATTATCAATTCTATTAATGTCATCACTTTCACCAATTTATTTTTTAGCGCAGTAATAATTTCTATCACTTGTGATATTCCGCAAAATAGTTCATACATCTTATATACTTTGTGGTATGATGTCATTTTCTCCTAATAGCAATAAAAATCTGTTTGGAAAATGGATTGAAGTGATGTATCAAAGACAATTTACTTTTAATTAATATCATTCACTTTTAATGTTCAATAAAAAACATTTTCACTTTCAATTTTAATTCAATGTAATTTATTAATTCCACAATATTATAATTATAACAAATGGATATTATGTTACTCAGATTTCTAAAATTAATATATGGAACAATGCTATACTAGATAAAAATATAATCAATTAATTACCATAAGAGAAACATTCAAAACGTACGATAATATTTTTTAGGTGATTGACAGCTGAGGGTGATTGCAGATAATAATGACGGTAAAAGTTGTGGTGGAGTGCATACTAGGTATACTCTTTTTAACGTTTGCAACTGTTTGTGCGTGGTATGTTAAATTAAATTGGAGTGTGTACTGTGCAACCTAAAATGTATAATAATATCAAAGGATAATAATAGTTTTACATAATAGTTTCATTTAATCCATACAATTTACCGATTTGTGCTATCTCAAGATTGTATCTAGGTATCTAACATGTAACTTATACCCACCCAACTTGTGTATCTAGGTATCTAACTTGTATTACCCAAATAGTGCATCAAGGTATCTATCTTGTGATTACTCATTGACTTAACTAGTGTATCTAGGTGCCTTGCTTATAACTCCTTAACAAATAAATTTAGTCAGGTACCTAAATTGTAAATATTCAATTAGTGTATCTAAGTAGGTACCTAACTTGTAATTACTATCTGGTGAATCTAGGTACCTAATTTGTAATTACATAACCAGTGTGTCTAGGTACCTAACTTGCAATTATCAATTACCTAGATACAGTATAATTCTCTTCGTTCCTTCAAGTAGACCAAGTTCTGCACATATTTAGGGGATTTGATTTCCTCTTTCAATGGCAGCCCTGCTTCACACTCTTGTATGGCTTGCGCAATCTCGAAATCGATGCACAATTTCAGAATTCACAGATAGCTAGTGTGCGTGCTGGAGACCAAACGGTTATAGGGTTGATTTTCAGGTATTTTCATTCTTATTCAGAGGTGTTCTAAATCATTTGGTTTTCTTCCAGATTATCCATGAGAAATGTAAATAAAATATATATAACTAGTGTATTTCATCCGTCAAAAATGACTGGACTATATAATTTTTTCTCTTATCCGATTTTCTCTTTTTTTTTTATTCAGATTTTTCTGCATCTCCTGATTTTTCTACATTTCCGGATTTTCTAATTTTTTGTTTTCCAGATGTCCAATTTTACGAGACATTCAGTTATCAGATTTTTGTTTTCCACAACTTCTGTTTTCTTGAATTTTTTTTATTTCCGTATTTTTGGTTTTTCCGAATCTTCGTTCGACACCGAATTTTCAATTTTTTTTCTCAATAATTTTCTATTTATCTGTATTTTCAAACTTTTCTGTTATCCTGACTTTCCTTTTATTACTGTTTTTTCTGAAATTCTTTGTTTTCCGAATTTGTATTTTCTGTTAACCGGATACGTGTTCATTTTCAGAATAATACTTAAAGCGCAGCAGACCACAGACAGACAGACAAAAGAGATAAGGAAATATATAGAAGAAAACTATTATTCTAAAATTACAGATGTGCATATAAAGAATGCAGTGAGGGTTAAAACAACCCTTTATTGTTGTATATAAAGAATGCAAAGGGTTAAAACAACCCTTTATTGTTGTATATAAAGAATGCAAAGGGTTAAAACAACCCTTTATTGTTGTATATAAAGAATGCAAAGGGTTAAAACAACCCTTTATTGTTGCATATAAAGAATGCAGTGAGGGTTAAAACAACCCTTTATTGTTGTATATAAAGAATGCAGTGAGGTTAAAACAACCCTTTATTGTTGCATATAAAGAATTCAGTGACGGTTAAAACAACCCTTTATTGTTGCATATAAAGAATTCAGTGACGGTTAAAACAACCCTTTATTGTTGCATATAAAGAATTCAGTGACGGTTAAAACAACCCTTTATTGTTGCATATAAAGAATGCAGTGAGGCTTAAAACAACCCTTTATTGTTTCATATAAAGAATGCAATGAGGCTTAAAACAACCCTTTATTGTTGCATATAAAGAATGCAGTGAGGGTTAAAACAACCCTTTATTGTTTCATATAAAGAATGCAGTGAGGCTTAAAACAACCCTTTATTGTTGCATATAAAGAATGCAGCGAGATATTAAAAAAATCTTTTGTTCAAACTCTTGATAAATTGCCTAAATACACATAGCTAGTACAAAGTAAATGAATATTTATTACATAATAGCCATACAGAATGATACATCGATTTACTTTTTCACAAAGTGGTTCATAAATAAAAAAACTGAATCAATCAAGATCTAAATATTTCAATTCAGAAGATTATTAATGATTGATTAATGAAATGCCAATTACTTGAACTCAATACTATTAATTCAATGGTATATAAATAAGTAAATGGAAAATTAGCAATTGAAAGGAAAGTAACAAAGACGTATATGATACATCATTTGGATTACTTGTATTCTGCATCCATGACCATACGTCACTGAATAGCGAAAAAATGACTTTTTGATTGTGGTAGTGTATAGTCTCATGTATTACCTCTTGTATAACTTTTGTATTACTTCAAGGAGTGGGAGCAACCACCTGAGGCACGTGTTGGGGGGTAGTGGTATGGCTCTATGAGCACCCGATGTCCCTGAGGAAGGCAACGACTTCCTGAGGGCGAGTCCATAGGTTATCCAGTGAGTGAATGTAGTGTGTAGTTAGTTCTGTGTTGGTGTATTGTTGTACATTGAGTGAGAATATGGTAGATTGTTCTCGAAACTGCAGAGTAAAATTCACACAAATCCGAGACCGCCCACCCATTAATGTGCATTTGCGAATGGTGAGAATGCCCACATCACAGTTTTGACATGGTACCCCTGCCATGACGGGAGAGACTAGGGCCGTCTCTAGAAGAGCTCTGTCTACAAAAGTTTGAAATTGTGTTGGCTCGTGTATCTATTAATTAGTTGTCTGATTAGCCAGTATTTGGTCGTGGCGTTGATGTCTCCAAGATGAGAGTTGGTGAGAGTTTTGAGGTTTTTTAGATGGGATGTACATCTTGAGGGTGTAGAATATGTGTATTTAAATGCTTTTATGTTGTATGAATGTTCGCTTGCATTTCAGTATACGTTTAGATGGTAGCTTTTAATAATAAAACTTATAGAGATTCAACTTTGGAAAGTTAATAGATTATAGAATCTAACTTACCGTGTAGTAATTGATATATAAAGATTTTCTATTGAACTTTGCAATTACACAAATGATCGAAAGATTAAATTATAAAAACAATGAACAATGTATCTTTTTTAATGAATAATATCATTTTTCAATGAAATACATCATTTTTCAATAAAATACATCATTTTTCAATGAAATATATCATTTTTCAATTAAATATATATTTTTTCAGTAAAATATATATTATTATGAATTTCAAAAATATAAAACTGTTGAGAATTGTTGGGTGATAATTGCGTCTCCGAGAAATACAGAAACTATATTTAGTACAAAATGAAAAGCCTGCAGGTTTGTATATTCAATAAATATACAAAATTATTGAATATGTGACATTATTAATTCATGAAGAAAGGGAGACACAAAAGTTGAAATGCCTGGATCCAGAATAATAATAAATATAGGTTGACATTGCTACATCTTAGGACATTTATTATATATAAATATATTTATCCATACCGTATGGTATCTTCTTCAATAGATAACACATATGCGAATAAAAAAATAATGGGAGAAAAGACAATAGATTGAATAATTAGTCGTATCAATATAATATCTGAAGTAGCAATGTAATTTGTATGTTTATTGTTATTGTATTCGTGTTCCAATTAAAATCTTACATCATTGAATGACTTTTACTTTGCATTCAAACATAAACTGAGAGTGTCCATGAAAAATTATATCGTAATGTCTTGGGCCTTGTAATATTGGGCCTCGATCTTAATCTTCTACAGACCCACCATAATTTTCTCTGCCATGTTATAGCTCATTATTTTTTTGAAATTTCATCCTTGTAGCAGAAGACAGTAAATGAAGGAAATTCCTGAGACTCTGTAGCAGATCCGAATTTGCTTCCAACCATAATCAAGAATCTCTTCCCAACAGCATCACTCGGTTCGTTCTCCTTCCAACTGAAGATGTTTGTGTCTCTCGAATCGTAGGACTGTCCAGTGACATCACTCCACATGATGTCAGTTTCGGATAGTCTCAAAACTCCCATGGGAACCCAGCGTTGGGACCGAATTGCAAGGGTGGTCTTCTCCTGTTGAAGAAAAAAATTATAAATTTAAGGCGATGAATTCATCCACATTGTTCGAATAGCGTTAAATTTAAGCTAAGGAATAATATCTAAAAGATGGTATTACTTATTTCAATATTGTACGTTGCTGAATAGTCTCACATTCATATACAAAGAAATAGTCGCACTCACAAGGTTGTTCATAGGAAGATGAATTACTGAAGCGATGCCTCCACAAATTGAGAACGCATCCCTGAAATTTAAAAACACTAATATAAAAACGATAGTATATTAACTGTAATTACATTGTACATATGAATAGTTTATAAGCTGAGATGTATTATGTGATTTGAGTTAATATACAAAGATTTTTCTGAGTTAAAGTTATTTGTAATTTCATGGATAAATTTCAAAGATGATCATATTTTCACAGAACATATAATATGGCAATCTGAAACATAATATTTGTAGATCCCTGACCGGTATTTTAATCCCTGGTAATTTGACCACCGTTAATCTGATCCCCGGTAATTTGATCCCGGGTAATTTGATTCACGGGTAATTTGGTTCCCTGGCAATTTGATCCCCGATAAATTGACCCCCAGCAATTTGGCCTCCAGTAATTTGATCACTGTTATTTAACACATAATTAGACATTATTTTCTTCTTGGGTTTATACTATGTTTGATTAATTAACTACTTAATTGATAATTGTTTGATTATGCTCAATTGTAATAAAATTTCCATCCTTTATGATGGTCTGAACAAAATCTCTGCAACTCTTTATTTAACACCTCCAATATGTTATAGATTCATCTAAGGTTGTTTTTTGTTTTAGGTAAACATAGATAAATGTAAAACTATATATAAATATAGTTTTAGATGAAAATATAATATTCTTTATAACTTTAATATTCTTTATAATTTATCCTAAAATCTTGTAGCATGATTACATAATAATGACATGATAATAAGAAGTAAATAACGCCCAATAATTAAATAACGGGGTTCAAATTACCTGGGGCCAAATTGTCAGGGATCAAATTACCGGAGGCAAAATTATGGGCGATCCAAAATTCCAATTAAATGTCTGCCATGGATTTTATCTGCGGGAATGACGAACAAAATCTACGGAAATTTAAGATGGTTCAGCCGTAGAAGTTCATATAAGGAATATTATCAGAAAATCTTCGGAGATTTTGGATGATATATTCTACTTTACCTCATGGTTAGGAAATATTAAGGTGATTATAGGATGTTTTGCCCATGGATAATACTCATCGAATATTATCTATAAACATGTAAGATCTAGCCCCCCCCCCCCCCACTATAATCTCCTCCCTGAGTACATTCCAAAATTGCAAGTATCGTTATCACAGGAATGTAAAATTACTTCACTTACGAAACCGATGTCAAGCTTGTTCTTGTTGAGTCTTCGTACAAGGCCCTCCCTCTGTAAGTCATCCTTCTGTACGCCTTCAGAATGTGTTTCGTGGAGTCATCGAATTCGCTGTTGATGATAAGTCTGCATGGAACATCCTGTGATAGCCAAAACTTAACTCAAATTAACGATGACATATTGAAGAAAAAATAACCCAGAAAAAAGAGTCATGTTATCATTACTTTTTCTATGGGTAGCTGTTAACTAGTCATATGTAAAATATATATTTATTTATTTTACATTCCAATTGCCATTCTTCAATGATGATGAACCAAATTTTGTTTGTAAATCTTACCACATCATCATCCCAGTTGAATCCACCACAATCTTGGTGCTCAGAACAAGCTGCTCCACACTGCATAGAATTCTGTGCATATTCCACAGAAATAAATGGCATTTGAGTTGTCAGAAGCGACTGGACGAGAACAAAAGTCTCGAATATACCTTTTACCATATTTCTCAAGTCGAGACCTTGTATTGAAATGTTCTTTGGTAAGGAAACAATTATATTGATAGTTAGTGAGTTCAAAACAAAGGGAATAAGGTTGAAAGATCTAAGTATCTTTCAAAATTGAGATAATTTTTTAATCATTTGAAGGTTTCTCATGAAGTTTGTTATAATGAAAGAATTATTGGAAATATTGTTTAGGCTTTTAATAACAATTACAAATATTTTACGGTTGAAGCAATGGAACAATCACAAGGAAAGATTAACAGTGTGAATAACACGAAGGTTATACAGTCAGAGAGCAGGTTATATAATGTGGGGGCATAGAAGATTATATATAAGGGAAACACTTCATTTAATCTTCAGCAGCTCTACCATAACTACCGCAAATATTATTTATCATTATTGTTGTTTTCAAGAGACTGATAGATAATTAAATGATGCGTCCAATATAAGTCCATATCAAACGTTTTAAATAATTTTGCACATCATTTTTATTTTGTCGTTCATGGTCCCAATTGTCTTGTCCCTTATAAACTAGGCACAATAATTGCAAAAAATTACTGACTAAATCATGTTTGAAATTAAGTTGTTTACCAAGAAGATCAACGAAATATCAATGACAAAATAAATAGACAGATTTAAAGAAATTCACTGCTGATCATAAATTTCTAAGTTGTTTTTCAATGTCATTTGTAGAGACTCTTCTCTTCTTCCTGGTCACCCAAACTCTGTAATGAAGCAAACAAGTTCATTTTGAAGTTACTTTATAAGTTTCAGAGGTTTTTTTTGTGGTTTAATTACAAAGTTCAAACATCTTCAAACAGAGAATATCATCAAATTTGAATCAAATAAAAACGTAAATTCGAGCAAGTTAAACCAACCAAATATTTAAAAAAAGTTATCGATGTTTATGGTGGGCATTGAAATAAGATATTCTACTTATATGCTTCCACTTTAGTAGATTATATCCCAATATGAGTTTGTATCCCAGAAAAAAAGTAGGGTGGAGATATAGAATAGAAAGAGAATCCCATTTAACACTATATCATAGTTTGCCTGGCAGTGTTATTGTAGGAAACCTCTCCATTAAAGTTAGATATCAATATGTTTAAAATCGTGTTTAAAATGAAAATCGTTGAGTTGGTAGTTTTATCGAAATCACAGAGAAATACTTATCATGAAGTAATATAAGATTAAGAAAGATCTCCGTTACATCTCTGGCCCCACTACAAGTGAAATTGATTGGTAACATCGAAGCTTCAGATTTTCTCATCCAGTTTTTGGACACAACTTTACAAAAAGAAAGTAAGCTTTGAACTACGATGAAAAATCTTGTTCAACTATATACACTTTCTATGTTGCTATAGGGACACAAAGAGTGTATGTGAACATTAGTACCTCAATAGTATATATTATATTATATTATATATCATCATTATTGTTAATAATGCATAACATATATGTGAACATGAGACAAAGAATTGATTAATTATGGCTACATCAAGGACAGACATTGACTAGTAATCATTATCAATCTTTAATAGGTCACTGTCCAATGAGAATATTAAATATGATAACACCCATCACTCAAAATAACAAAGAAATATAATTATATACTCAGCTCAATTAAAATATTTCTTTAAATGATCTATAGACCATTATATTTGATACAATTAGGGGTATTAACTTAAAATTGACACAAACTAGGGTTAGAAATGTAATTGAAAACGCAATGTAGACATGAAGAACAAAAACATTAAAGAATAATAGATAATTTCAGTGAAGGAGTTTCTATTCCTTTTTTCATAGGTAGTATATAATTATTTCAAGACTAAGTTTACAACATCCACAAAAAAGAAGCATAAAATTTTAAGTGTATACAAGTGTGTGCTAAATATCAAAAGATTTTTCAAGTAAAATAGCATGAAAATTTGCTAGAATGATCAGAGTGCAATGATATCAGCTGTCAATGCACCAATATTATCGTCAGTGCTTCAAAAGCAGATACAAATGAGTGCATCAAAGAGATTCAAAATGGAAATCCAATCCTACTAATCCCGATAGATGTTAATGAACAGTGAAATGGTGAGTAATTTGTTATAAACTAAACCATATTGAAGTCACAATTAATCAAATTCAAAAGAATTTGAGGATCTGAATAGATTGTTCACAAAATCTGTGATGTCTTTAATCCCAGTCGGCGATTTTCGACTTTTCGATAATAAAAGACTATATTTTTATGCTAGTATTATGATAATTTATCATCATATTTCTATCGGGAATCCATTGTTAGGATTTACAGTCTAAGAAGATATCTATCTATATGTATATATAGTAAATTCGTCATACATTTTCAATCTCTTGTATTCCACCAAATTTAAACAGTAACTAAATCGTAATTCTCATTGATTTACAGAAGTTATTCAGGAGGATCTGAAGATTATTTTCTATTCATCCACCTCTACCTTTTCAAACTTTCTATCATCTTGCAATTCAATTCATGGTCCCTATTACCAGTTATATAGATCAATAATATCTGAAGGATCGATTATCAAATTCCGTTTTTCTCAACTTCAAAACTAGTTTAATAAATTATTATTTAGCTGTAGAGCAGCAAAGAATTTTAATCGTACAGTAATAATATTTAACAAAAACTGAATTCAAGATAAAACAGGTTAGCTTTGTGGTTTTTAAAATTGTATTGTATTGATACATTGTTATTTCATATTTTATCATCTAAACTTCATTATTTACTGTTCGAAATTTAAGTTTGTTTTCATTTCACTGCTTAAATATTAGTATTAACGTCCGGTGATAAATATATTAGTAATTGCCCTTAGTTATACCGCGCTATATTGTTTCGTAGACCAATTTAAATTCACATGCACACAGTTTTTATTTTAATGTTTCAACTGTTTAACTAAAGGGCATATAAAATGAGTCATTAACTTGAATGGTATCACTTTTTAGTAGTTAGTGTAATAGATCATTCTCATTTCTTACCGTCCTTGCTATAGTTGGGAACGTAAATTAATTTATTTCATATCTGTATTTTGAATGTTCATAAATGATAGACTGCAATTATGTAAATAGAGTTTGTTTTATTTGAGAGAAAAAACAGTTTATTTAATAATTGGATATTAAAGTTTATTGCAGTATAATGGTATTACGAACTAGACAAGATTATAATAACCTTTACTGTTTCTATTTGAATGTTGCAGACTCATGTTATTAAATGCTCTATATAATTTGCACAGTAACCTCCTATCCTGTTTAATATTATATGAATATATAATAATTATTATTGCTGAAATGGACCCTAACGTTTCGTTCTGGCATTTAATGTCATATCTCTGACACAAAAAGTGAAATTGTATCCAAAGACTTTAGAGAGCGATGCTAAAGGGAAGTGACTCCCTACGAACCAACCATTCACTGGTAATTGATTTAGGAAAACTATTTCGTGAATAGAGTCACTTACCGAAGACGTGACGTGACACAAGCAACTGTTACTGCAATGTCAGAAATATATGAGGAAAATGAAGAGTTGATAGTTAATGAAGCCTGTAAGCCTGCCTAACCAAAAACTCATGAGTTTGTAATTGTAAAATATAACCCTAGAGAGATAGATGAACAATTTAACATAATATCCTTTACTTACAGAGTACGAATTTGGTTTGAGTATTTCTGTTAACAAATTGCCTTGGAAATATTTAATGTATTATAGTATTTAATTTGCTTTTGAAATGTTATGTCCTAAGATTTTTTAAAATACAGTTATTGACTAAAGTAAATTTCCTGTCATTTCAACCAAAAATAAAGGAGTAAATGTGCCAATACATGGACTCAAGTTTATAAAATTTGTAACTCCGTAGATTTGTTCAATTAAACACTTTAACTGCGGCCCTCATAAAACAACTCTTTAATTACAACTTTTTATTCTATCCTTTCATTTTTATCTCAATTAAATCAACGATTAAGCAAACGATTCACTTATATATTAACACTTTAACTGCGGCGTGACCCACCGGTGGGTCACGCCGCATATTAACAAGTGTTAATATCCAGATGCATATATTCTACACATCTTGGAGTGTAATTCTATACTCTACACACTTTTCGATAATAAATTATTACTCTAGATATTTATTATTTAAATATTAGTGAATAAAAAATCATTATTTATCTTAAGTCAATATCTATTAGTCTATTGAAAGTTATTATTTAGAGTTACTATATAAAAAACATATAACGGCATGCAGCTTTAGTTGCTAAAATGCTTAATTAGAATTTCAGTGAGCTGTTGCGATGAGTAAATGATGACGTCACAATAAAAAAAAACTATTACTATAATTAACTCATTTGAAATATAAAAAACATAAAACTGAACCTAAAAATCAAAATGACGAAAAATAACAAATTATAATAACATCTAATATAGCATTATTTAAACTAAATTGCAATAATTAACGATTGATATAACTATTTACTCTTGCTATAGGTATATATATTAAATTCTTTTATTCCCCAAATTCTCTGAGATGCTGCCTTGTTTTCTCTACGCAAATATGACTGGGAAAACATCCCCAAGATATAGAGTTGGAATATTATGTACTTTGGGGAATTGCTTTCTAAGTTAGATTGGCAGAAAGATGCTGAGTCGTAAGTTAGTAATTAAGAAGAATTGGGAGAATGCTAATAAAGGAACATGATCAATAACATAATAAACTAGATGACGGGCTTTCGTAGAGTACATACCTTTGCCTCCGCTTATAAATGAACTTGACCATCCAATAATCCTTGAGTTATGAATAACCGTGACCTTGACCTTTGACCCGATCGATACTAAAATCTAATCAAATGGTTCCTTTGGTTCCAAGGTCCCACCAAATTGGAAGCACTTTATTGATTGCTTTTTGAGTTATGCAAATAACAACAACATTACAAATAAATAAATGAATGTCGGCTAAAACATAATTACCTTCCGCATTTTACGAATGTAATGAGCATGGAAATCATAACTAGAGCCCGGATTAATAGTTCTATAACGAAACAAGTCGAAATAGGGCAACAAAAAGTTTTTGTACCTCAAAAAAGAGTTTCAAAGTCGATAAAAGAAGTCCTTATAATAGCTGTCCTAAAATTGATGCATTTCCTTTCTTTTATCCGCATTATAGAAACTTTTGGAGAAAAAAATTCCAGTGTAACTATGCCATTCTTGTTTATTTGTTAATTTTTTTTTTAATTATTATTCGCAATACTTAAGCAACATTTATGGCAGTTGTGTACGTATAATATCGTATATATAAGACTATGAGTCTAATAAATAGTAAATGAAACCCATGTTTCTTAATTTATACAAGATGAAAGAAAACTAATCAAAATTTACCCAAAAACTATGTTGTCACAACTATGTTGTTAGTCACAACCAACTAAGAAAATCTAACAAAGAAACTCAAATAGAACAACACAAACCAAATGCAAAACAGTAACAATTATTTATTATTGATATAATAAATATGCTACTTTTTAATGAAACAATTACACATCATTACAAATTTACAAGAAATTTCCAACATTTTATTGACATTTTCAGCTGTCATGCTTAGTCTCTTGTCGCTTGAAATCATTTTCACTTTTGAAATACTTCTTTCAACTTCAAAACAGTTTCGAGTTTTTTCACTTTGGCCATGTTTGGTGTTACAGCATGAACTCAAAGTAACTTCTTTACACAAAGAGCGAAATTTATCTGTCACAATAAATACCTTATATACAATAAGTAACAATAATACCATATATTTATTATTTTGTGCATATCTTCATGTATCATTCCATATATTTAAGAAAACTATATGATATTATACTGCATTGAGTTTTGATTCATTCATTTTTCAATTCAGCATAATTTTACCATTAATAATGAATATTACTATAAAAAAAATGAATGAATTGGCCCACTAATTTTAATGTCTCTTGCATATTTAATTTATCAATAATATAAATATCTGTTACAAGTATATTTCGCATGTAAAGGATGGTTTATTATAGGTTTCATAGTCGTTTATACCATAATTACTAGTTTTATCTTTTAATTTCTAGTCAAAATAGCTTTTATAGTCAAAATGGCGTTTATGCTATAAGCGCTATAAAACTATATTTTTAAGAATTTGGTAAATTACATATGATAAACATCTATTATAAGTATGTTAATTGGCATGTGGAATTGATGTGAAAAAAATAAAAATGTTCACAATCTCTATTTGATATGGTTTTAAAATGAAATAACCACATGATTCTTGTGTGTTTATATAACGGTTAGATTGATTCAATGTGGATAGCACATATTTACATTGTATTTTCACATTAAAACCAATACACCATAAGGTAAGGTAACAATGTGTATACAATATGGAATTGTTTGCAGGGAACACCCCAATTCAAAAAAATTCTAGAAATGCTTTAAATTTGTTAAACTAAGGTTAATTAACATTCACAGTTAATAGAAAAAAATGATCAAGTATTCGTTTCGTAAATAATTATATAAGAAATATTCACACTTAAACGTTACTGTCCAACTTTCTAATTGATTAAATAGAAGAACAAGGGAGCAATACTAACTCCATCTCGTCCAGGCATTTAGGTACTTTTAGATACTTAATGTTTGCAGTTAGAGAAAAGAAAAGTGTAATACACAAATTAGTGTGGAGGAAACTTTTAAAAGAATATCAAATACAAGAGACCTCGAAGAAGCAGTCAAAAATTGGTTGGATGAGCAAAATCAAAGACTAACAGTCAGTGACAAGCTCATGGATGAAAATTACCAAAAGAATACAGTCACATAAAAAAAGGTAAGGTGGCTGCACTCACAGATGGAAGAGGAAAATAAAGAGGTGATAGTAAATGAAGCCTTCGATCCTACCTAACACGAAGATCTGAAACTTCGTAGTTGAAAAGCATTAACAAGGTGAAAAATGATTAATGAGGGGGAAAATGCATAATCTAATATGCAACAGTCGTGGTCCAAGGAACGACACCCTCTTAATTCTCTTGCATCTCCCACAAACTGTTTCCAGAAAGAGCTCCTGCAAGGGATTAATATCTAATTAAATTATAGAAACTTTTTATAATAGAGGAACCGTTTCATCTAATATAATCGAAAGATTTAAAGATGCGCAATGTTTTACAAGAGGTGCAAAAATTGGCGAATATTTCAACGAAAATGTTCTTGGAATTGACGCGAGAATTTCTGTCAGAAGGAGAAGATTTTAATCTGAATCTAATTTTACGCTGAGATACTTTCCAATTAAGATTATAAGTGAGAAAACGGTCTGGTAATTGTAATGAACTGTCGTGACTATATTCACAGCCTTCTATTGATCTATTTCAACCCTCTGCTCCACCATTTCAACCCTCTACACCCCCATTTCAACCCTCTACTCCCCCATTTCAACCCTCTACTCCCCCATTTCAACCCTCTACTCCCCCATTTCAACCCTCTGCTCCACCATTTCAACCCTCTACTCCCCCATTTCAACCCTCTACTCCCCCATTTCAACCCTCTACTCCACCATTTCAACCCTCTACTCCCCCATTTCAACCCTCTACTCCCCATTTCAACCCTCTACTCCACCATTTCAACCCTCTACTCCCCATTTCAACCCTGTACTCCACCATTTCAACCCTCTACTCCCCCATTTCAACCCTCTACTCCCCCATTTCAACCCTCTACTCCACTCTATTTCAGTTAGGAGTGCTTATCTCTACCATTCTACATGGTAATATTTCGAGCTGACTCTCTACTGCTTACAACTAATGAGGCAATTAACGAAGTGTTATCCTCACGGAGCAATTCATTAGCCACACAACAAATGTTGTTTGCATACCACCAAATAAACTGGAACTAACATGTGGATAGGACTCGTTATATACAGTGACGGGTAATAGAAGTTAATACTTACAGTTACTGGTGATAGGAGTAACTACTTACAGTTACTGGTGATAGGAGTTACTACTTACAGTTACTAGAGATAGGAGTAACAACTTACAATTACTGGTGATAGGAGTAACTACTTACAGTTACTGGTGATAGGAGTAACTACTTACAGTTACTGGTGATAGGAGTAACTACTTCAGTTACTGGTGATAGGAGTAACTACTTACAGTTACTGGTGATAGGAGTAACTACTTACAATTACTGGTGATAGGAGTAACTACTTACAGTTAATGGTGATAGGAGTAACTACTTACAGTTACTGGTGATAGGAGTAACTACTTCAGTTACTGGTGATAGGAGTAACTACTTACAGTTACTGGTGATAGGAGTAACTACTTCAGTTACTGGTGATAGGAGTAACTACTTACAGTTACTGGTGATAGGAGTAACTACTTCAGTTACTGGTGATAGGGGTAACTACTTACAGTTACTGGTGATAGGAGTAACTACTTACAGTTACTGGTGATAGGAGTAACTACTTACAGTTACTGGTGATAGGAGTAACTACTTACAGTTACTGGTGATAGGAGTAACTACTTACAGTTACTGGTGATAGGAGTAACTACTTACAGTTACTGGTGATAGGAGTAACTACTTACAGTTACTGGTGATAGGAGTAACTACTTACAGTTACTGGTGATAGGAGTAACTACTTACAGTTACTTAGAATAACAAAAAAAAAATAGAAAAATGACATATACGATATTTTCGATATCTAGATTCGACTGTATTTCTGCATTTTTTGGTATCCAGATGTTATTTTTATGTTATCCAGATTTTTTAGGGATTATCTTCGGATTTTTCCTGATTTAGTTGTATATCATGTATTTTTTGTTCTGGATTTTTTGCTACAAGGATTTGCTTTACAGATCGGGTGAAATTTGATCCTGACTGATTTCTGAACGAGATAAAATGACGCCATGGCCTTCACTCGCTTACATTCTTTACATGGAAAAAGAGAGAGGAACTCTGATGGTAAATACACAGAACATACAGGGTGAACTGTAAATTTGGTGCCTTCTCCTTCTTTGAAAGTAAACTTTCCAAAAAAAAATTCTCCATTGGAGTAACATAACAGTTCATTCTTGGATTGTGTCTTCAGATTTAGTTATTTATGACCATAATATTATGTTATAGTGTTTAAATTTCTATTCATCTTTCAGTATCAACTGATATATTTAGAAATATATAGGAATAGATTTTCGTGCGCATCATGGTTGTAATGTAAATTATTAGAATCATTAGAGAGAAAGAATTACAGACAGGCAGTGACGTGAAGCAAGTATTTGGACATAAGAAAATGTTTATTTTTCAGCATTTCGGTGCAATGCATATAGCAAACTTAACTATAATAATAATGATATTTTAAATTGATTTGAATAGATTGAAAAAATGTTAAAATTTATTATATATATATGATTCATTCAACATTTCTTGAAAAAAAAGTGGGAATAGTTAACCTTATTTGGAGTTAACAATTCGTAATACATTGGCAAGCAAAGCATATTAAACAAAATAAATGTAAATATCATACATATAGGTATAAAAGATAATTTTTGTACGTACAATTAATAACGTTATAAATGGTAATAAGGTATTTTTTGTTTAATTTCCCCCTACAATAGAACTCTCCTATATATAGTGAACTTTAACCAGTTCACTATATAGGATATTTACTCCACTTTAGCGGATTTAAGAGTTGAATAGAAAATAGGCTTTTTCATGGCACACTACGCAAAATATTTTTCTTTTTAAAATAAATTCATTATGCAAAGTATTTCATTTCTCATGACTTAAAATCAGAATGTTCCACTACAAATGACTTCATTATAAGAGTTGTACTGGTAGAACTTCTCTTTCATGAAATACAACTAATTTATTATATACATGTAGAGATACACAGAAAATTCAAATTTTACAGCAATTGTGGCACAGTAAGTTAAATGTGTTCACTACAGAGGTTAGATAATTATACAGGAGTCTAATAATCAGGATGTTTCACTATAGAGGAGTTCATTATAGTTTATAGAGGAGTTCTACTGTATTAACCATCTGTTAGGAGCGTAAGTACATACTTATTATGAATATCTAGGTAGGAGTATGGCTACTTAATTATAATAAAGTAAGTCTTGGTAGGTGTCCTTTTAAAACTTTAATAATCAGTATATTGAAAAATAAGCAGTTTTGATAATTTAGGTTCAGAAAATTGTATACAGGCAAAGCTCGTACAGCGAATTATCATAAAATTGAGTTTTCATTTGTCCTACAAAGGACAAAAATGATCTGTCTAAGAACCACGCTTCTCAACATAATTTTAATTGTCTTCCAATTATCTATTCATGTATTTACTATATTCATAGGTATTACATTTACAATCAACACTTAATGCAATGTTTTTCAGACTTTCAGTAATTAGATTTAGTTACTCTTTTCATACCCCTTTTCTTTGATTAGAAATTTTTTATAGAAATAAAAAAAGAGGTGTAACTATACATCAGAATTGTTAAATTTTGCAGGTAAACTCAACCAGAATCACAGTGCAGTCGCGAAGAAGACGCAGTAACAAGTGATATGTCTTGTTCTATTTCGGATTAATTATTGACTAAACACAAAAATAAGAATATGGAAATGATAAAATTAATTTATATATTGTGTTCAGTTGAATTAAAGATTATTGATTATATTTTGCATTTTAGTTTGCATCTACGTAAGTGAAGTTACAAAATATTTCCCTTTTCATCATATTCTATTGTACTTCGAGTGACATGTAGTTATACCTAAATAATCATTTTGTACATTTATACAATTGAATATTATACATTCTATTCAATTTTCATTAAAATTTTCATTTAATCATATTTTAGATTGTTTAATTAATTAGCGTTTCTTTGAATTATGTTAAAGAAAACTTGCAAAATTTAAATCCTCAACTGAATTAAAATTTCAGTTTGTATAGTGACCATTAGATCTGTATAGCGACCTCAATTTCCGGTACATGTAATGTCCGTTGCGCGAACTATATCTGTATTTTTTTTATGCAAGCTGTCATATTTTCTCGGATGAAATGAAAGACTCTTTATTGAATATATTTCAGTTTGGTGGCCGTTGTTTCGGAAAACTAAATTTTGGAGAATCTGCAACACTTCAAAGGTTACTTACAAATGATTGACAGATTTTGTTCTTAAGCTCCCTGTGTGAATTTTAAATGATCAACTTTACTCTTGATGAATTCCAATAGAAAGAAATGACATGGTGTAAGATCTTGTGATCCTGGAGGCCACTCAATGTTCATATCGCCATCTAAACCTTTATCAATCCACCTGTTTATGAACTTTTCATTCAACTACTGTGACAGTTCTTGCATGAGGAATTGTTTTATGAATCTGATCAAATTGAAAAGCAGGCCAAAAGACAAACTGTAGTAAATCGAGATTATTATCACTGTTAACATTTATATCAATGAAAACTGGGCTGAAAATTCCCCCATCCCATATGATCGACCACACGAGTTTTTCGAGGTGAATGAAGCGGCTTCTCTGCTTCACATAGTGAGGGTTAGAAGTGCATCCTTAGCATTAACTGTTAGGGTTTACTCAACCGTAGATATGGAAATGTACTTCATCAGAAAAAGTTAGGAAATGACTGAAATCCTGTGAATGCAAAATCTTGTCTAACAACTTACATTTCTTCAACAAATGTCGTTCTGGCTTCATAGTCAACGTTTACTTATGTAAAGTTATTAAAGTTTAAAATGTGGAACAGTACCATCGATGATTCACCCTGTATATTCCAAGAATTTACTAAGTTAAGATCTTATTTGTTCATTTCTGAACGAGTTCGAACCCAAAGCATAAAATAAAGACCATGTGGTTTTATGAAGCAGATGTGGTATTTTGTGTGGATCATTGCCTAGAAATGGTACAAAGGTGCAGGCTATGGAATGAGATTACCGAGGATTCAATTTTATCCACCTGGTAATAAGATTGCTTTGGAAAATGTCTATAGCTAAAGCCTGCATCGCAAGGTGTGCCAGGTTCATATTTTCGATCAGAAGGTATAATAGTAGTTCATATCTTTATCATAAGCTTTACTGGCTTTGTATTTCTATTGAGATCGAATCATTTACTTCATTTTTTCATAAGCATTGCTAATTTCTATTGATTAGTTTAAAATTTATTTTCCTATAATATTATAAGGTTTACTATATAACTACTAATCTTTTCTTTGTCCATATTAGTTATTAGCTAATAAACATGAAAAATATACTTAATATACATAGATCTGTCAAAAGATTTTCTAACTATCAAATAGAATATTATAGGATTTTTTGGTATAAAAACACAAACTAGATTTCTGTATTCAAGTTCCTTTATAATTTACCATATTTACTAAATAGCACAGTAATGAAAACTTAATATATCAAAGTTATGACGTCATTATTAAAATCTTTCTTGTCTGACGGCATTCGTTTCTCTTTTTCTCTTTCTTCCAGAAAATGAAACATTACGAAGTCTTCCAAGGAATTAATTGAAAAAAAACATGACACTAACATTTTATCACAACGAAAACTTAAAATACTTAATATGGTAATTCTTTACACAAGTAAAGTCATAAAAGAAGATTATAGTAGAACAGAATCCCCCATAGAATCATTCAGGCCCACTAAAACATCCTCTCTGGCTATTTTCGTACATTGTTTATTTTCTGAGCGGATGGCAAGAATTTTCACTTTCGAAAACACTTACTTTGTTTGCAGTTCAGCCAAAAAATAAATCTGATGAACCCTTCGCCTCTATATACGAAGAAATATAAATACTCCATTTTTCCACGCCATTTCGTTTTGAGAGCAGTTTATTGCTCGCAAAAACTTCTCCTTCCGTTCAAAAATAAACTTCACTGAAGCGGTTTAGGTGGAATAAAACTTTTATGCAGATTGAAATGAATCATCTAAAGTATATTGGATATAAAGTTCTAAAACATGAATACAAATTTTAATGCTGTCCCTTTTAGAATGAAATGTTTATATCTTACATTTCAAGATTGAAATGGACCCTTCTGAATCCTCTACGTGCACCATAACTCTCCTTTAAAGTATCTTCCACCACTACACGCATCCTTTACTTGGCTCTGTGTAACAAAGAACAGGAGAGCTCTTCACCTTACAAATCAGGATGGAAGAACAAAGGGGAGAAGATGAGAGAGTTGCAGTGAAGGAGTTACTGTCCATAATGACAGGGACAGACTGCAACAATAGAAAAGAGAACATAATGAAAAGAATTTACCTTTTCGAGGGGTGGGAATTAGGTATGATAAGATAAAAACAGAAATACAGCTTTCACATTATTTAATTATCTAACTACGTATAAAAAAAACTGTTGACGTTGGTTCCTTAAGCACAGTGAAGAAATAAATAAATAGTTAATCTATACAGTCATTAAAAACTATGAAAAATGGGTAAATAATATCGAAAATTCTTCCTTCAATATAGGGTTAAAAGAATAAAATTCTCAGTCTTTTACTGTTCAGATCCGTTAAGAGTTACCAGTTAATTATCAAATAAAAACTTCAAACTGCCATCAATGAATGGTTAAGTTTGGTTTAAAAGCATCGCTTGAATTCATTACCTTATAAAGGCTCTTAATTATTCTAGTAGAGTTTGACGTTCATTTTGGAACTAAAGGTCATATCGCTCATAACAAACGGAAAATAGATACAAAAGAACTCGAAGTAGCAGTCAGAAAGGGAAGTAGCTCCATGAACATAGACTTACCACCAATCTGCGACACATTCTTGGATGTGAAAAAACTACTCCGTGAATACGTAAAATTATAATTGATTATATGAAGATTAAAACAAACTGACAATAATATGAAATAAAAGAATTGGATTAAGCTATTAGATATATCGCTTGTTTGTAGCAACAACGTCATAAACACAAAAACATGTATTTTAGAGTTACATATAAATCTAAAAATCTTAAAATTCTGATTATTTTGGTAAAAAGAATCATCATTGTAACTCAAAAATATACCGCTAGAGAGGCTAATTAATGTCCTAACGATAAACCATAACATACGTACATTACAAGTACTAAAATGCCTCTCCTGAAAAATAACTATTTTGAAGTTATGACAGTGTTCTCGCAAGCAAGCGATATTTCAATTTAATCTAATGTAGTTTTATTGTTGTTAATATCGCAAAGGAATACAAGGGACTTTAAGGAGTATTTAGATTGAAAAATTCAATTAATATCACAACGCTATTTCTGGTGATGATTTTCCAAGCATTTTTTGCAGTTTAGTTAATTGCAATATGTACAGTGTCACTCGAGAGAGAAAATTATCGTGTTCTTATAGAAGATTGAGAAGGTTTCCAACTCAAACTTCTATGTCTCCGCCTGATTTTTTCCTGCATTTAACTTTAAAAAGTAAAGAAACCGAAACAATGACATCCACGGGAGGACGAAGTGAAGATCCTATAAACAGTGATCATTTTTTTACTTTGACGACTGAAATGTGAATTAACTCATTAAATATATCAATAATAGTATAAAATTGAATTATATGCCTTTCAAAAGCGTTTTGAATTATTTTACAGATGAAGAATTAAATTCAACTATCCAATCACAGACATAACGTCGTTAGGTCACCAGGACATCACAATTTCGGCCATTAGAATGAGGTGAAATTAAAAAGAAAATCAAAATTAGGATATTAGTTGATGATGTCATCTAACTATAGGAATTGCTTCAATTAATTTGGGTAATTCATCAATAACTATATTCTATATTATGCAGATAGTTATTGGAATAAGTCAAAATAAGGGAGGGCCAAACAGTCTGTTTTCATGTCAGTTGGTTTGTTTTGATGGAAACAAAGATCTGTCAAATGATTGAAGTGTTGTGTTCTTTTCTTTGAACGAAAACATCCGAATTAACGAATGGGATCGATTATAAAGGATGTTGTTACGATCTGTTATATTGTTATCATGCGATCTATCAATGGTAAGAGATTTGTTTTGAGCCATTGGCAGATGAAGTTGTGGTGGGGCCATAGAATATTAAGTGGTGGCTAATTTATAACAGCATAACAGTCGTTAGGAGAAGACTTTGATTGTTATCTGGAAATAGCGACAGATTAGTAGACTTAATTACTTAAATACTAGTAGTATATGATACTATTTCAAAGAATAAAGTCTTAAGTAAATCTATACCTTCTACCACTGTTAAGAAACACGAATATTAAATACTTCCAAAAACAATATTTTAGTGTTAAACAGTGAATCAGAGCTCCTATAGTTCTAAAATTGAACCATTTTTACTGATCTCTATTTTACATTTATAAATAATCATGGACATCATTTCATGTTCCTCTGTTGGCTACAAAGACTACTAAGACCATAAACACTGAAAATAACTCACATTACTACTTTCAGAGGTGACGTCAAGAAATTTACCTCTATCGATTGATCAACATTTTACTAAGAAAATGAAAAGGAGAAATGCTTACCAATGAGGCAGAAATGTTTTTGAATGGCTATATTTAACATATTTGAATTTATAGAAACAAATTTCTACCCAAAGTAGAACAAACAGAGCATGAACTTTATTGTGTATGTATTTTTACTTCAGGCTCTGGGAATAAATAAGTTTATTGCTTAGTATTGTAAAACTGTAAGTTATTAAATACTCTGAAAATAGCATACAGTTTTGTTCAGAAAATATATTTTCTCAAAGGTTTTTTAAAAATGTTGAAACTCTGTGTACAACAATAGTAGCTACGAAACACTAATATGAAGATGAAGAAAATCGTAAGCTCTTTGTTTTGATTTCCGATATGAATTTTATAAGCAAACTATGCATGTTCGAACTTTGTTCAAGCAGCCAATGAATAAAAGAGAATAAATGTTTATATCATTATTTTTCTACCTTTAACTGTATATTTAAAATTGAGTCGAATATAACAAACTGTGTACAATTTCTTTCTTTCGGATATTGTAGTGTATTTATTATATAAACTTTAAAAACATTCTTATATAAACAAGTACAATATGCTATAATAACAGCTAAATAATGAGGAACATTAGCTATATTGATTGAATCAATAAAAAATTGGCTGGAATATATAAATATATATTTCACTCGTGTATATTTATTTCTATTCTATAGGAAGTTGATGAATAGGCAGAGCAATGAATGTCTCATCAATTTGTTGCCTCAGCGAATGCTATTAGTGATGACATTTAGATGAGGCTCTTTGACGACACTTTCTTAAATGAATTAATCCAAGGTACTCCTAAGTTATTGAGAGAATTCACCAAGAGCAATCATCTTTGATAATTGAATTAGCTTCACTTTGTAGTTATCTCAACTGCAAGTAGGACAAGGTAATGAAATCATGCATCCATTCACTGTTTAGAATTTAGGTCATTGAAGATTATTTTCAAGCAGAATGTGGTCTGATGGTGGCATAGAGTTCATTATTCAGATACAATTTACGTTTCAAAAGGCAGTAACTCTTCGTTGAATAAAACATTCAAAAACTTCTTGAAAAAAAAATTCAAACTCTTTTTAGGTATAATGATCAAATGAAAATAATAAATTAAATGCAATGAAATCGTAGTTGTGATGCCTAATAGAGGCAGATGTGTCTTTATTATACCAATTTTATAATAGTTATTACGATATAAGTCTCGAAGTTATGACAGTACATATGCATATAAAATGGAGACTATTTTTTATGTTTATTTCACGGTAACTACATTAAAATTCACTAAAATTATTCAGATGAGGTTATTAGTAGCAATTGGTTACTTTGAACTTTCATCAGAGAGATTTAATCAGGTGATTCAGCCACAAACAACACAGTATTCGCTACGCCGAGCCCTCAATACCATTTTCTTTTATTTTAGCAAATAGAAAATGAAAGGTTTAAAGAATTACAATTATATGATAACTTTCTGTCATGTCTCAATCTTACTACCATTTGAAATGTCGTTATTTTGGTAATAAAAGCGGGGCTTACCTCTACCATAAAATGAATATTTTATTTATATTTAATTTCTTTCTAAAATTTAGTAAATAATAAAGGATAATTTCTACCCGTCTTACCAAATTCAATTCATTTTTCTATCTAAATGAACCATATTATTTCCGTGGATTAATCCTAAAGATTCACACAGTCATATTATTAACACCATATGGGATTAGAAAGAAATAGAAGTGCTTTAGATGCTTTCTTTATATTCTCTTGTTTATGTTTACTGATTTGTATATATTGCATTAAAACAAAGATGAAAACAAATGGAACATTGATAATGACTTATTATTATTTAAACCTGTTTGAATATTTAATTAGGAAATAGGTATATCTAAATCCTCAAAGCAGAGGTTAATCAAGACAGCTAATTTCAGTAGGTTCAATCAAGGAAGGGTGAGACAGGGGCAAGCTGTAGTGCTATTTCTCACACGGAAATAGCGCATGCAATAAGGACCATGAGCTATTTCCTATTCATGTGTGGTTGTCCTGAAGCGAAAACTAAACAATCTTGAGTGGAAATTGATGCTGATACCGTGCGTGTCACATGTGATCCCTCGATCGTCTCCTTCGGGTTATCGCAGTCAAAGAAGGATATTTTGAATGGTCTGCGGTAAATTTACCGCCGGAAACTTCATCGTATGGTAAGTTCATCGCAACTCAATTCACCGCGAAAATAATTATATTCATAAAATAACAAGAATACAAATTGCCGAGATTCAAAGGTCGAATATTATAATATAAACTTATACTAAAATGATGCTAATAGTATTAAGATAAATGAGCATGAATTACATGTAAAATACAAGCTTTATTAAGGTATAGTTGCACCTCATTAAATATTTCAAAAAGAAATTTAATCGAAGAAAATATAAAGGAACAGGAATATTATATTAATATAACTGAATATATGAAAAAATATAAATTAAACAATGATTGTTGTCTCGTCGTTAATTTCTTATGTGGTATTATTTGAACAAAAATTACGAGATGTCGTAAAGTTAAACACATCTATTCACTTGAACAACTTGCACACTACACAGGCAAGAAGGATTTATTCTTGAGATAGTAAGAGAATATTCCAGGCAAATAGGATTTATTAATACTCTAATATGTCAGGAATAAACTGTTTTTGGCTGGGTATATTCCACAGCATTTAGTGTAACTGTAGCTACAAGAAAAATCGTTATCGACGTAGAAATTGCAGGGTATGATACACAGTTGAGCTGTGAAAATGAAATATCTTACAAAAATTAGATTTTAATGCATATACAAGTAGATAATGTAAAAGAAAAGATATGAGGAGTCTCGTGCACTCTATATAATGTTTACATAGTACATATATGAACTCCATAAGTAATGTTTAGAAAGGAGTAAATAGGAGGAGTGTTGTAGATGTCATGAGGATTTATTATAAAGTGAATTAACCGTGCGGTGAATTGAGTTGCGGTGAACTTACCACGCGGTGAATTGAGTACGTTGAATTTTCTGGCGAGAATTGAGGACGAGAACTTACCTGTAATTATATTGAATAACTCTTTTGTGTTAATAAATACAACGCATTTCATATAACTGAAAACCTTTAACGTTCATCTATCTACACTTGGTTTGGCCATCCTGTATACAACTCATGGTAGCCAACGATATAATATACAGAAAACGTATTTACAACCCATGGTACGATATAGTGCTCAGAGAACATATATATATATATATACAACCCATGGTACGATATAGTGCTCAGAGAACATATATATATATATATACAACCCATGGTACGATATAGTGCTCAGCGAACGTATATTTATACAAACCATGGTACGATATATTTAGTGCTCAGAAAAAATATATACATTACACAATCCATGATACAGTGTAATAAGCAAAAAACATTTATACAACCTACGGTTTGACATCAACATCCAAAATTAGATTGGATGTCGATGTTGTATTTTCCGGCACAGGAAATTAAAGCAATTGTAGCTAGATGTCATTTCGGCACAAATATTTCTTAGAGCAACTGACTTGTAAGAAAAAGTATGTAAAGAAATATCTAATTTGCTCGGTGTTAGTCAATGGTGCACTTTAGCAAAGGAAGCCGAGTGTCTGAATTGTGCAATTAAAGAAAAAGTTATCATCAATAATGATTTAAAAGTTCCACGTGACTTTATAGTTCGGTAATTAGAAAGTTTTTAATATCTGAGACTTGTAAGGATTAGAACTATTGAAATAATAAAAAGGTTTATTATCTTCTAACATCAACTTTGTAACGTTATTTCATTTTGATGTGGAAAGTTAAAGTCGGTCTTTAAGGAAAATCAAGAAAATCCGATTGCTCATTTATATATTCTTTCCTGTTTTAATTACAGTATTTATTATTGTCAAGTTTCTTTTATTTAGACTATCAGACAAGAATTTGTCTCTGGTGAGCCAAGGTATTTTCCACTTGATCTTCACTGTAATTATTTTTATTTTCCATGTAACTCACATGATTACTACCATATACAAATAGTCCAAAAAATGGAGTATCGTCCAACGATTCATTTTAGGTTGAATTCAATTAAAGCTTAAAAGTTGTAAGAAAATGAAACAGTTTCAGCATTCACTGGCAGATAACTATGTGAAATAAGTTCGATCATTCACGTCTAAGCTTTATGAACCATTGATTACACTTAAAGGTACAGTTGTCCAACCTGTAAGAATGATACAGTTTTGATATTACTCAATCTCAATCTAAAACCACCTAAAGCTATTGGATAATCAAGATGGTTATTCCGTTCTACCTGGAAACTTCTAGGTGGAGCGTTTATAGCGTTTGGAGCATAATGGAGCATTATGAGCGCTAGTAGCATTGTACTTATAAATGCTTCAATGTCCGAGCCTTTATTATAAAATTACCGACACCTAGCGGAAGCATTTGCACTCATTACTCATTAGTATGTATGTTGGTATGTTTGTTGTTTTCATATCAATTTATATATACATGCAGTAATCAACATTTGTTTGCGTCAAAATGTTGAAAAGATTCAAGACAAGAAGTCTTAGTTTTAAAAATGAAGCCATCTTTTCACCTGAGCTAGAATCTAGATAAAAACTTATCTCAGGTGGTTTGTTTACAAGATGGCACCACTGATTGTAGCGCCATCTACCATTAGCATTTGGTAAGAAATTAATTATGTATGAAATGATATATTCCCATTGTTAGATTTTATTGAACATTGCAATTTTTCACGATATACTTTATTCTTACTAAGAAATCGTTTGACATTAAAATTGTTAAAACAAAAATTCACTGTAGGGGAAGATGGGGAACAATGGGACAATAATTACAAAATCATCTGTGAAACATATATTTTCCGCTTGAGACTTAAAAATATAATATGAAAATATACCTTGTTTTCTCATCTATTTAAAAATGCTTTAGAAATTAATACTACTCTTTCCGTTGCCTAGAAAAAAATAAAATAATAAACAACAAAAATGTCCCAAGTAACTCAGGTGTTGGGGGACAGGCTCTGAGGCACAATGGGACGAATAACTTAACTAATATAAAATCAAAGTTAGTATCAAATTTTAAATAGGAGGTTTTCTTACTGGTTCAGCACCTAATCAGTTTCAACAGGATCATCGTTTTGGCATTCAGCTTCACCGAAGCAACACAATTTGATCTGAATTGAGTCGTCTCCTTAAAACGGCTTAAAATCATCATCCATATCTTTTTTTCAGTGATGATTCCTACATAATAAGATTTTGGCTCTGTGTTTAATTCAACAAGGACACAGTTTTCACTAACTGAGCCACTTTCTAGAGGGAGGAAGTCCTTATTTCTTCGTCCAGTTAAAGTATGATCGTTGATTTCATCAGAAGAATGATCAGACAAATACAATTCGTCTCCATTGGATGAGGATAGGGTAGTGGCGGTGGTAGTAGGTTGGATGAGGTTAGTAGCAATATATCAGCCATTATGGGGAAGCAACAAGGAAAAGAGATGGAAAAATATAGAAGGGACTTAAAAAACAGCTAGCTACATATAAGAGATAGGATCTCTTCTGCATTTTCATTGATGTACCACTTATAACAAGTATAATTGCTGCCCCCATAGCAGCTTATGAGGCCATCCCAAGATCTGTCCTTGTTCATGATCGATGTATCTTGCAACTATAGCATATAGCTGATTAAATAAGTTCAAAACCGAGTTCATTGGAACATACTGGGGTTCAGTGGAACACCGTCCCAGTCTTGACAGTTTTTACTGTCCCAAAGAACCCCATGGCGCCATTTTGTGAAATATTGCAAATTACTAATCAATTGAATGAAATTGTCCAAATAGAAGCTAGGTACGCTAACTATAGATCTATATCCTCATTTTAAGAGTTACACGAAACACTGACTGATTTAAATAGGTCTTTAATTACATTTTTAATTCCTTACAAAAAATTTAGTTGACTCACCTGGAAAATGAATTTGTTCTTTTACGGTGCAACCATTGCAGCACTACCTTTATCGGTGATGCGAGTTGGTGAACTGATTATAGAAGAATCCTATCCTAGACAGTTGACTAATATTACCTTATATTGAAAGAGTTATTTAGACTGTCCCACTGATGCCCACCTTACCCTACTGCTTTATTTATTTCCTAAGTATTACTGAAGGATTGAAAACTTGAAAAACTCTTGTTTTTATTGAAATTAGGAACTCAACATTAAAAATTGTTTACATGAAATTGCAATGTAGTTTACTGTATCCACTATTGTGTTGTACTGCACAGTTCACACTTCATTAATTATTTATTAATGACCTGTCTCGAAGGGCGCCACAACCTCCGAAATACATATATCGAATATTTCCAGTTTCAATGATATTTTCCATTTATTATTTCAATACATATATATGTGTAATAGGGGGCGTTTACATGAAATTGCAATGTAGTTTATTGTATCCACTATTTTGTTGTACTGCCCATAATGACCTGGCAGGGGGGGGGGGTCAGAGGGCGCCACAACATCCGAAATACATATATCGAATATTTCCAGTATCCGTGATATTATCCATTTATTATTTCAATACTGATATACGTGTAATGGGGGGCGTGCGGCCTTCCCCATACCCCCGCCAGGTCATTAATAAATCATGAACTGTGTAGTACAACAAACTAGTGGATACAACAGACTACATTACGGCTATCTTTGACCAAAATTGGCCAAAAAGCGTGAAATGATTTTTTTAATCTTTCAGTGATGCATAGGGAAACAATAAATTCAAACCCTCATATCTCAAAAAGTATTAGTTTTTACAAAAAACGGTTATGATTTTGGGATTCAATATGGACAAAAATAAATATAAAAAATAATTTAAAATCAAATTTTGGTGAGGTTGTCATATATGAAAGATCCAACGTAAATTTCCATTTTATCGCTATCAAATTATAAGAATTATAATATGTGAATTGAAAAGTAATAAAATAATAAAATATTCAGGGTGGGGCGTAAGTTTGGAAGCAAATGAAAGTGCATATTATAATCCAACGAAAAATATATTTAATAATTTACAGTTATGTATTATTACATAAGGGTTTTAAGAATTCAAAAATCATAAATTTATTCAAAATGTCCCCCCTTGTTTTTAATAACAGCCTCAAATCTCCTCCGAACTCCTTCTACTGCGGCACGCAACTGTTCTTGTGAAATTTCCTTTCAAGATCTCTGGAGCGAACGCTTTAAATCATCCACACTGCGATGGAATTTACCACAGGCCTTTGATTCAAGAATGGACCATACCGAAAAGTCCATAGGATTAACATCTGGAGAGCAGGGAGGCCACATATCTATGGACCAAAACCGTGGAAGAAGGTCATGGCACCAGTTTTGAGTGACATTTGCAGTATGTGAAGTCGCGCCGTCTTGCTGAAATGTCCATAGAGTGTCATTACTGAAGTGATCCTTAGCTGACTCCAACATTGGCGTCAAAATATTCTCAATATAACATTTAGCATTGATTTTGGTGCCTTGTTCCACAAAAATTAAAGGAGATCTCCAAGTTTCTGAAACGGCGGCCCAAACCATTACTGAAGCAGGTTTCATGGTCCTGTGGACAGTTCTTTGGTTGAATGGGATGTCTTTTGCACTTTTGCCAATTATTCTGTCATTCCTCCGGTTGTGAGTCATTTCCACTGTGAAATTTTTTTCGTCAGACCAAACAATTTCACCAGCCGTGCCAGACTTCAATTCTCTCAGAAGTGCTTTGCTTCTCTCCAATCTCTTTTTCTTTACAGCTTCTGTCAGAGTCTGTCTCTTTTGGAGGGTGAAAGAGGACATCTTTAGGTCTTCTTTGACAACTCTTCTCATTGTTCTGGGACTCACATTAGCTGTTTTGGCTAACAATCGTATTGACCTTTTCGGGTTCCCCCTGATCTTCTCTCGGGCACATTTTATCAGTTGTTTGGTGCGTTGTGAGCGTGGTCTACCACTTCTTGGACGATCAGTCAAGTCTCCTCTCTCATTAAAACGCTTCACACACTTCCAAACAGTCGATCTCGCTATTGAGAGAGTCTTTGAAATGACGGAATCTGACTTCCCGGCACGGTGTAGAGCAATAATGGCTTCTCTTTTGTCTGACATTTTTGAATTGACTAAATTTTTGTAAAAAATAACACTGCAACGTCATAATATAGTGTCTCTACTATAGTTCAAACCCAATCACCTACTTAGGAACTTATTTTTAAGAATTATATTAATGTTTGAAAAATTGCTTCCAAACTTACGCCCCACCCTGTATGATATAGAGCTCATATAGAAAGTAGGTATCCAACTTACGACAGTTGGTCAAAATTCATTTGATTAGTTATTGCATAATATTATAGAAGTAAGGTCAAGAATCATTAATCTGCAAACTGCATACAATTTGGTTCAGTATATTTTTTATATATTTGTTAAGGGTTTAATACTCTTTATGTAACAATAATTGTACGAAACACTACTATGTCGATGAAGAAAAAGATTGTACACTCTGTTTTGATTGAAATTTTATAAACAAACCATGCATGTTTTTCTTGAAGTATTGTTTATAAAATAAGTTTCTCCAATTTTATACTTTTAAAGGAATATTGAATTGATTATACCTACCAAGTTGACGTTCGAAACATATGGAGTGCAGTACTTTTTTTTCGGACCGAAAATTAACAATTCGAAAGTAAAACTGCAATTGTAGAGTTTTGATCAGAAAAAGCATTGAAAATTAAATACATGCTACAATATTTGACAGTTTTGCATTAAAATACAAAAGAGAAAAAGCATTAAATGAATCTTCTGGTCCTCATCATTTTGCTCTTATGAACTTAGATACCATATATTTTAATGAGGTGCACCGACAATTGGGCCTAAAACATTTGAACCCAGAAAAAATTGTGACAGCAGACACAATAAAGAAGAACTACTTTGTTATTACAGTAGCAAAGGTCTTCAATTAAGTTAGTACAGTAGACTCTGAAATATTTATAATATTTGCTTTTCAGATATCAATTTGTACGAAAGAAAATGCGTACATAATATCTAACTCTACTTTATGCTTTATTAAGGCTTATTTTTTGTATTACCCGTCTTCTAACCCCATATAGAATAGATAATAATTAATTTAGTGTGGGTTTAACGTCAGCGCTGCGCAAATTAATTTGCTTTTGCTTCAACGAAACACTCGCTCCTAATAGTTGTATTCGGCTATTTATTTAATTGTTTAATTAACAGCCCTCTGCTCACAGGTGCGTCGTGGTACTGAGAAAATATGCTCGAAGACTGTGTTAGTTCACATCGCAGAGGGCAATTTAATTATTTTAATTCTCTTTCATTGAACACTACTGGCAAACACACACACACCTAATCTGAGACAAATTATAATCGTAAGTTTGTTTAACTACCTAGTCATATTTCTGATTTCATTCCTTTCTTTTAGGTATTGTTTTAGAATAAAGTTTCAATCTACGTAGCAATTTTAACATTTTTTTGGAATAAATTATTACATTGAGACTTTTTTTCCAGAAAACTAACGAATAAATGTGAGGTTGAAGATTGACTTTTCCTGCCTTAATATTAGCTGCTAGATGCAGCTACAACGTCTGTTTCGGAACCAAAGGTAATATCGCTGACGTCAAAAGGAATAAACAACCAGGGACTGGAAGAAGCTGTACTGTGCGTAAGAAATGGAAGTGGTTTCACGAACTAAGTAACCTATCAACAATCGGTGACAATGCTCATGGATACAGTAAAGCTACTCCGAGAATGTGACGAAAAGGAACACAAGCACCGGTGACTGTACCTACTCACTGATGAGTGATGGTATAGGACCTCGTTATAGTTGAAGAGCACAACCCTTCCACTTTCCTCTAAAACTGTAAGTAACATGAAAAAATGATAAAAATGGTGTAGATGAAAAAAGACAATATATAATTCAAATTACAACAGTCCAGGGCCCAAGAGATGCCATCCCCCTTTACAGAATGCGCAATAGCAAAAGGAAAATTAAAAACACAAATTTTCAAGAATGTTTATACATATGAAACTGAATTTAAGCTAATCTTTTAAACATGTGACAGCAGTCCAGTTTGTTTTCGCATATTATATATTATTATTACTATTTCATTTATTTATATATTCAATTCAAATACTCGCCAATGCAACTAGCTAGTATAGCTCCAGCTAGCTGCACAGACAGTTATTAGGCAATGGTGACTGGCGACCCCCCATTAGTCCGACACCCCAATAGTCTGACACTTGTGTAGTTTATTACTGATTTAACATAAAATATATGTATATCGAGGGGTGTGCCGCCCTCCCGATCCCCCTGCCAGTTCATTAAACAATTATGAAGTGTGCAGTACTTTAAACTAGCGGATACAACAAACTACATTTAATTATGAAATCAAATGAGGGATTGCATAATACTAATTATTATTAGAAATAAAGTAAAATAAAAGAGGAATACAAGATTATAAAAATGAAAAATTATTATATTATTTAGATTAGTTATAAGTATACCTATTTAATTATATTTTTTATTTTAATGATAAAAAGAACGAGAAATAACACAGAAAGATGTAACTGTCGTACTATTGGGGATTTTATGCGGATGTGCAGAGATGGTACAAGTACAAGTACTCGTAAATCAAAGTACTTGAAGTAGTTACCCATGTACTCAAATAAAAAAGTACTTTCAAAGTACAAGTACCAAGTACTTTATAAAGTACTTTCAAGTACCAAGTACATTTCCTATACAATTTAAAAACTAAGAATTTATACTGTTAACTCTGATAGTACATCATCACAATGACACTTTTCTCTGATAGTACATCATCACAATGACACTTTTCTCTGATAGTACATCATCACAATGACACTTTTCTCTGATAGTACATCATCACAGTGACTCTTTTATCTGATAATACATCATTACAGTGACTCTTTTCTCTGATAGTACATCATCACAGTGACTCTTTTCTCTGATAGTACATCATCACAGTGACTCTTTTCTCTGATAGTACATCATCACAGTGACTCTTTTATCTGATAATACATCATTACAGTGACTCTTTTCTCTGATAGTACGTACATCATCACAGTGACTCTTTTCTCTGATAGTACATCATCACAGTGACTCTTTTCTCTGATAGTACATCATCACAGTGACTCTTTTATCTGATAATACATCATCACAGTGACTCTTTTATCTGATAATACATCATTACAGTGACTCTTTTCTCTGATAGTACGTACATCATCACAGTGACTCTTTTCTCAGATAGTACATCATCATAGTAACTCTTTATTCTGATAGTACATCATCACAGTGACTCTTTTCTCTGATAGTACATCATCACAGTGACTCTTTTCTCAGATAGTACATCATCACAGTGACTTTTCTCTGATAGTACATCATCACAGTGACTCTTTTCTCTGATAGTACATCATCACAGTGACTCTTTTATCTGATAATACATCATTACAGTGACTCTTTTCTCTGATAGTACATCATCACAGTGACTCTTTTCTCTGATAGTACATCATCACAGTGACTCTTTTATCTGATAATACATCATTACAGTGACTCTTTTCTCTGATAGTACGTACATCATCACAGTGACTCTTTTCTCTGATAGTACATCATCACAGTGACTCTTTTCTCTGATAGTACATCATCACAGTGACTCTTTTCTCTGATAGTACATCATCACAGTGACTCTTTTCTCTGATAGTACATCATCACAGTGACTCTTTTATCTGATAATACATCATTACAGTGACTCTTTTCTCTGATAGTACGTACATCATCACAGTGACTCTTTTCTCAGATAGTACATCATCATAGTAACTCTTTATTCTGATAGTACATCATCACAGTGACTCTTTTCTCTGATAGTACATCATCACAGTGACTCTTTTCTCAGATAGTACATCATCACAGTGACTTTTCTCTGATAGTACATCATCACAGTGACTCTTTTCTCTGATAGTACATCATCACAGTGACTCTTTTCTCAAATAGTACATCATCACAGTGACTCTTTTCTCTGATAGTACAACATCAAAGTGACTCTTTTCTCTGATAGTACATCATCGATTCATCACAGTGACTCTTTTCTCTGATAGTACATCATCGATTCATCACAGTGACTCTTTTCAATGTAGATACGCGTTTGGCAAATATTGGTTGCGATATCTGAGTATCACAAAATAATTATAGGCATTGTACTTCAATTGGTCAATATAGCTCATGTACATGATTTTAATTCAGAATATATAAAATATTATCTTCACTTAAAATTATACAATATCTTAGTTTGATTCTACTGTTTGGCAAACAAGTTTCCAACATGTTGGCCCTCTCCTGGCTCTTCAAACTCTAGGTTTTAGTGTTTGACAACAATAAAATCTAACAGTTTTTATCCAGTTTGATAGTGTGTTCGGTGCTGTAAATACATTTCTAGATGGGATAAGAATTCAATTTTACTAAGATTATAGAACGAATACATTAAAATATCTTAAAGGCAATTGGCAACATCTAGCAACTGTTGCGACATTTTCGTAAGTGTTATAAATGGAAAAATGTACTTCTTAGAAAGATACTTTTTACTTGGGAAGTTACAAGTACTTGTAAAAAGTACTTCAAAGTACTTTTTAGAAAGTACTTCAAGTAGTACTTGAAGTACTTACTTGCTACTTAGTACTTCTACTTGGTTCTTGGAAAGTACAATCTCACCCATCTAAGCAGATGTGTTTATTGAAATAAAATTGGTTTAACTCATTGGTTATTCTTGGAAATTTCAGGAAATGTGCATCTACATTGCGAGTAACTTTAAAAAATTGAAAGTAATTCAAATATTATTTCGGATGCTACAATCATTTTACTAAAAGTTACTTATTTTCAGTGTACCAAGCATTATAACACTAAAAATACGTAAATAAACGTTTTATATAATTATATTGTAATTTTTTAATCGACAGCGTTCATGTGTAGTTTAACTGCTAATATCCGGTTTGATTTCCCCTCATTTCAACCATTTCTAAAAGACGCTTATCCATCAAATCTGTCCATTTCTGAGTTGTGTCAGACGTTATCGTCTTACAAGAGTCTTCAGAATCCTTCCAGAGCTCATCTTTCGACGAGAACTGACATCTTCGCACATACACATTCTTATTCAGGATGGACTGAAGTTCTTCAAATGAGTTTGAATCTAGAGAGAGACTGGGCCATACCATCAACTTGTCATTGACGAACTTATTACTTCTCTGGAAATACACAGTTGTCTTAGTAGAGTGAGAAGAGCGTTGTCATGTATGAAAATAATTTTTTTTAACGCAGCAGGTTTCCTTATCAGCCAATGAACAAATCCACAATTTAAAAAGTTAATATACCTAATTAGCAGAATTTATTTTCACTCCTTTTGGAATCCTGGAAGATCCAGTCAGTTCATTTCCAATGGTCCCAGCCCAAATTATCACACCTCCACTTCCGTGTTGACGTCAAATTCGTTGGCGAGATGGTGAGGCATGAAGTAGCCAAGCTTTAGCCCATCAGTCGGGGCAGTCGAGAGTTTTCAGGCATTTTGTCTCTGTAGAATACTGTTTGGTAATCAGTCTTAAGATACTCCTCCGCCCATAGTAACCTTGTGTGTATCCTCCGAAAGAGGCCTGGTAACAGGTGAAACATAAGAGGCAATTAATTCCAGTATTCTACGGTGGCTGGTTTTTCCACACAGACTCTCTTAAAAACTGCATCACTAGTTTCCAATGGTTTCCTCTTGAGTTCTCTCTTGATCAAGGACTGATTGGTGCCTGCACACCAAAAGATTTAAAGCAAGAAAGAAAGATTGAATTGATTAACATGGATATGTACGGGAGTGCACACACTGGAAGCGAGCAAGAAAGAAAGACTGAAGAGTGAAAGATAGTTGAAGATGGTTTCTCTGAAGCGAGTTGAAGATGGGAGCGTAAATTAATGTAATATCTCACAAAATGTCAGTGTGGTATCACTCTTTATGGCTTTCTTTCTCACCTCACATCTTTCTTTCTCTCTCTGTTTTGGTGTACAGGCACCCTTAAGTCGGTCAAAAGTCAAGAAAACTCTTTGGTTTGACCAAAAAATCAAAGTATTTTTTGTAAATCTCATTTTGCAGAACCTTTTTATTCAGGCAGGCCCCGCTTTTATAAAAATGGTAATAATGGCGAGGCATGTCTCTATTTTATTACAGTTTCAAATTATTTGAGGTGGTTATTTAAGGGTAACTACAATAAATATTTATAGTATTAGAAGCAATTGGTCCAGAAATTCTACATCGAGGTTAATTTTAGTGTTATCGCACGGTTCCACTTTCCCGATTAAAATAACGTGTTCTCGATAGTATCAATATTTGTGTAATTTAAATATCCACATCCTGCCCTCACATTTAACTAAATTTATTAATTAAATAATGACAATAATTAATTTAACGTCAGCTTCGGAACCAAAGGCCATATCGCTGACGTCAAAAGGAAATCAAATAGCTACAAGGGACTAGAAGAAAGTAGAAAGGAAAGTGGCTCTATGAACAAAGTCATTTACCACCGTCGGTGACAATGCTCACGGATGCAGAAAAGCTACTGAAGCCTACGAGCCTACCTAACAAAAAGCTATCTTCTAAAACTGCAAGTAGCGTTAAAAAAATAATAAACAAGGTGAAAATGAAAAAAGACAATCCATAATCCAAGTTAAAACAGTTCGGGCCCAAGGGACGCCACCTCCCTTCTCTTCCATTCACCACAGACAGCTTCAGGATAGAGACCCTGGGGGCTAATGTCAATAATATTACTGCATAGAGCCATATGTCAGAGCCATAGACTCATAAAGTATAAATTTAGTGAGATGTTAAAACTAAATCTGCAGATTTTATCATTTTTTACAATTTATTGAACTCATAAGAATTAGTATGTATTCTATATTCATGCTACCACCTGTGAACATATTGTGCCTAATTATTTCAGATTATTTGCTAAGGTGTGACAGACTACAGACAAACAAATAAAAAAACAATTAGAAGATAAATTATATTTTCTTTTCTTACGTGTCCAAAAATGTAGAGCCAACCTACTTGGAACTTGATTCTCTTTCAAAAATTTCACAGAGCTTAAAATTTCTGTTTATTTAATGTAACACAATTATATAAATCAAAGTATATATTAACTTGCTTATTCTGAGTGAGAGGTGAGCTATGATTGAATTTTAATAAGTTCACTATAGCTACTTTGAGCTCTCAGCACAGAGCATCAACTAATAATGGTAACAAATACTGGAATACTGATTAATAAACTTAGTCCTCGAACTTTAAATGCAATTTCTTTCATAAATGTTTATTAAGGAGTAGCAATTATATTGTTCTTGTGACTTTTCCCCTCTCTTATTACCATTTGGCAATAAGGGAAATGTCACACGAGCGTTTTTGACTCTTGAAGAAATTATTGTTTGACCGATTTCATATTCTCTTCAGATGAAAAATTGCTTCGAACATATAGGATTGGTTTATTTGAATGTGATGCTTCGTTTGACTTTAATAATTTTTGGTATAGCTAATTCATAGCACAGTTTTATTAATTATAATTCTATATCTCTTTGAAATTGAATTCCTATATAAAAATTGATATATTGTTAGTGGTGGCAAACTATAAAAACATTGGAATGGAGATTAAATACAATTTTAATTAATATAAGAGAAGTAGTTAGCAAAAGATAAATGAACTACAGGCCAAGATAGAATTCTTTAATTACATATCGATATCATAAGCTCGACACCTTAGCTCTTCCAGCACATCGGTAATTTCAGACATAAGACTAAATTTCAAGTTCTTCAGCATTCTGAGGGCATTTTCGGATTCATCATCTCCATTGGTGTGCAGTGATTGAATTTTAATGTGCTCCTCAGCAGTCTGTGTGAGAGAATAAAATATTGTAGTCACAGTTTATTTCTTGAATCAGTAGCTAGTAGTTACTAGTAACAAATAACTTTATTATTTTAGCATGAAAAAGTTGATACTATATAGCTACTCTTAATCAGCTTTTCACAACTTTTTTATTGTCAGAGGGAGATTTAGTACAATGGGCCTACCCACAAACAAAGAGCTTATTTAATCTGACAATGTAAGTGGTAATGATTCTTTCAATATAAAATAATGATAACTACTGTGTTAGAAATACCTACCTGCTCTGATGTGGTACCATGACAACAATCTATATAGCTTTGAAAAATAAGGCGACAAGTCTTTTAAGATTGTCTTGCTTTATCCTCTCAGTCTCAAAAACAAAAGAGGCAATTTATGAATGCAGAAAAGCAAAAAACGTTGCATGGTTATACATCTTCAGAACTACACAGAAAAAGTATTATATTTTAGTATTTTACCCTCAGAAATGTATAACTAACATTAAATGTGTTCAATAGCTAGCTATTTTTACCTAGTATTTTAGTTTAACAATAACTCCAATCATATTTGAATGATCTGCCATTTAATTAAATTAACTATTATGTTCTAACAACATTCAAGAGATAATTACCTACTGTATAAGGCAGTCAGCCATATTTCTCATCATTGCAAGCACCAATGGAACATTAAATAATGAAAGCTTTTCAGTTAGTGAGAAGCAAGATTTAATTCTGTATTTCGAAAACATGTTTTTAATAGCTAGTTAGTTACTGAATTAACCCTAAGTAGCTAGCTTCTGCTATTCAGAATCTTATTTCAGATTAATTATAGAAGAATAATAATCTTTATTATTTGCATATCAAACTTGAAGTTAAACATTAAGAGCTAAGTAGTCAACTAACAACTTACTAATTTCAATTTTGATTCTTCCAATTCCTGTAGCTTTTCAACATCAGAAGCACTTTCTTTGAATCCTCCAACATTCAATTCTTCTTTTATTTTTATTATGTTTTGAGAAATATTATTGAATGTATCAGTAATATCTTTCATTGTGCCAGTAAAACTGCACATCTGCCTGGTACTCCGAAGTTTCTCCATAGAACTGTAAAAGATAGACATTATAAAATATGTATTTAATAGCTAAAAGCTTAGCCTTGCTGTTCAAATACTACAAGCATTAATTTGAGATTATATAAAAGTTTACAAATATATCAGCCAAATTAGCAACAAAATTTAACTTTCAGTAGATTCAAATTAGCTAAATATTATAATAGAAAAATTTATCAGTTAGTCATAATATTTTCAGCTTACTCTTCAAGAATATTATATGTAACACATCTCTTCTCCTGTAATCCCAATAATTCTTTGATCATATCAGACTCTGATCTTGAATGATCTTCTAGTGTCAGCTCTGCAACTTTTACTTCTGGAAGATCTGGAAAATAAATTGATTAATATGCATTCATATCATCTACGATGTAGCTACAGCATATTAGTACTGTGGATACCCAATTATAAATATAATTTTGAAAAATGATCTGCAAGCAATGATCCACCCTTTGCAGAATATAGATAACTTATCCAAGACTCAAGAGACAAATCTGAGCACAAATTTAGAAATTTTACAATCTCTGAATTCTGATTATGGAGATCTTGCATTAATTCTTGTGTTACAATTAATTTAACTGAGGGAGATGCTGAAAACAAAAAATTCAGTTCAAAAGATATTAAAGATTAAATCTGCTACTGTGAGTTTGACTAGTGAAACAGTGAGAGTAACTTTAATTAGAGGCCTTGTAGGTTGGAGACTAATTGTAATTAATTTGGCAATTCTTATGTTTACCTAATTATAAATTATTGGAGACATTTTGTGAGATTTCATGTCCTTTTGGAGACAAATTTCAAAATATTTGTAGACAAAAAAATCACAAACCAGTCTTGCTGTCTACATGCATAAAAACCCAGTCAACCTGACTTCTAAAAGTTGAAAAAATCAACCAATAGGTAATGGCCTATGTATTTCCAAATAAATCAGCATTTTCAATGTAATACCCAGTTATTTAACTTATTTTGAGGCTTTGAGCACTTCAATTACAAATGGTAATGGAGAGAAATATCTAATTTTCTGATTTTTCTCCTATGCTACAAAGTTGAAATATCTCCCATATTCTGCAGAGTGGCTACAAACCTACAATCAAACAATGTTATTTTGGAGAGAATTTATGATAATTTGGTCATTCGGGAAAATTGGAGAGAAATTTGGTTATTTTTGGAGAGCTGGAGAGATGAATGGAGTCAATGCAATGGACTGTTTTAAGTTTATAAGCCATAATACATTACTTGTAAGTTGTAGCTAACTTGTATAATTTATTTAATTTACCAGACTGCAGGAACTGGTTATCTGTTCTCCAAGAAATCCTATATTTTAGCTTTGGTTTTCAGTAAAATACATGTAAATATAGGAGAAAATTAGGGATTGTTCACACAGAAAATGTGAAAAATGTCCCATATTCTGCAGGCAGCAGACTGAGGCTAACAGATGAATTTTAGACGCCAAATGGATTATACCATTCCCATTAATTTAGGTATATTTTATTACTGTATTTTAAGGTTTGCTAAACTCCAAACAGAGTACCTAATTAATTCATCAGAAAAGACCACTTTTTCCACAGTGAGAGTGGGTTCACACAGTTTGTTAATATGTTGCATGGCTTTAGGCCTTTGGCCCTCTTCAGACTCCATTCGACATTTGTCTCTCACAGTGACTCAGTCTCTCTCACTGGACAAAACTTTAACAAAAGAACTTAAATAGCTGACCTAAATTTCTCTTCACAAATAAAATGATTAAAGTAGGAGTAGCCTAAAAAATTATCAAAAATATAATCTCAAAGACCTGAAGAGTCAAGACCAAATGTGTCACCAAAACAACATTAGGGTAAAACGGGGTAATTTGATACAGAATTGAGGTTTTTGCCTAATTAAGACCTGTTATAAACAAATATTTCACATTTTATCTTTGAAATCTTCCCATTCAGGATCTTGGCTATCGATTCATGTAATAATTTTATTAAATATGTTATTCCATACATCCGTGGCGATAATTTGAAAAGAGAAAAAATAATGTATTAGCTAAATTATTCCACCTTTGGGGTAATTTGATAGAACCTCATTTTATAATTTTGAATGACATTATGACACATACGTTGCCAAAAGATGTTATATAAAATTCTTTAAGGAGTTTTCAAACTGGTAATGATAGTACACAGAACTAATTGGATGAAAACAAGATCAGAACATTGTGTCAAAAACTATCAATATTTTCATCGATTTCTCTGTCAGAGTCTGTTATGTTATAAATCCCACAACCATTTTGAGGAAATTATTGTAGTATTATGGCTTATAAATAAATATATAAACTATGCTTCTTTATAATATTTCCAATTGTTGTCTTTCATGTGAAACTAAGAAAACCGAATCCAATTGTAAATTTTTGAGTTATAGGCTTATTTAAAATTCTATTGGTTAAAAATCATATTTTATATAAATAACCATCCTGCCATTTAGTACATTAACGTATCATGATATAGTCAATTATCAATAAAGGTATATTAATATTAAACTATACATTTGTCTAATAATTCAAAGTAAACTCTTTCATATGCTATGTTTCAGAGGCTGAAAAAATAAAAATTGAATCTTGTATCAATTTTCCCCTGTATCAAAATAATCAAATTACCCCGTCTTACGGTCTTACCCTAGGTATAAACGTATAAACATTATAGCATACCCAGTCTGCAGAATGTGTCTCTTCTACCGCAGAGATTTTAATTTGAGAGACACTGAGACAGTTACTCTCTGACTCTCAGTAGCAGATTCATAATCTCCCGCAGCTAAATTAATGGTAACATAGGAATTAATTCAAAATCTCCCGCAGCTAAATTAATGGTAATATAGGAATTAATTCAAGATCTCCCGCAGAGATCTCCAATTTCTAAAAATTCAATCAAAAACTCCCGCAGAGAGTCTTGGAAAAATGTTCCATATTCTGCAGACTGGTAGCATTATAGCATACTCAGCCTGCCAGAGTCCTCAGACTGCATGAACTGGTAAACTGTTCTCCAAGAAATCTTCTATTTTGGCTTCTGTTCTCAGTAAAATACATGTAAATATAGGAGGAAATTAAGGATTGTTCGCACAGAAAATGTTAAAAATGTCCTATGTTCTGCAGACTGCTAAGCATAGGAGAAATGAAAATTAGATAGGTAGTATAGTAAGTATACAATATGAATAGGTATGAATAATGAGCACATGAAAGGCTCAAAATTATTGTCGTCATGTCAGAAAGACTGGAGACAGAATCAGAATTTAAACATGTCATCAGATATCATTGTCATGTTTAACAGTGTTTACCTAGATTTTAATAACTAAGGTACTCACCATGCATTGCTGCAGAATAGGTATTACCTAACAATAAATTGCTGTAACTAAAATATTGAATTTGGTTCTAGTTACTAAAATATACCTAGGTAGTTCAGCTACCACAGTAAGTGTGAAATACTATGAATGAAATCAATGAATTGTATTATTGTGGGAAATTTGGCAAAGAATATAATCCTTCTTCTTCTTCTTTTCAATTTTGGTGGCTTTGATCTAAAGACCACCTAAAGCTATTGGATAACCAAGATGGTTATTCCGTTCTGCCTGGAAACTTCTAGGTTCAAAACAATATTAAAAGGTAGCTATGCAGAATTTAAAACAAAACAAAAAAATAAAAAAAAGTGATAAAACCATTATTGAAGTTTAGCTGATCACATATTCACAAAAATATAGGAAACAGAATATAAAAGTATAAATAAAACAAGAGATAAAATATTTTAACAAAACATTTAGACACACACACACACCCAAGTAAAATAGTATGTCCATAAAATCACCATTTTTCTCTCCAGCTCTCTCCAAAATTCAACAAATTCTCTCCAAAATGATAAAATCATCATTAATTCTCTCCAAAATAACATTGTAGCATAGGAGAAAAATAGATAAAACTCGCCATTTGAAATTGAAGGGCTCAAAATAACTGTCACAAACTCGCCATTAAAATGGCGAGTTTGGACATGCTTTATTACTTGGACACACACCAACCAGGTTCTCTTCCACTTCTTCATCTTGCCACAGCAAGATGAAGAGTGTACTGGGACAGACACAACTACCAGGTTCTCTTCCACATCTTCACCTTGCTGACAGCAAGATGAAGAGTGTACTGGGACAGACACAACAACCAGGTTCTCTTCCACATCTTCACTTTGCCAAAGCAAGATGAAGAGTGTACTGGGATAGCCATAACTACCAGGTTCTCTTCCACATCTTCACCTTGCTGACAGCAAGATGAAGAGTGTACTGGGATAGACACAACTACCAGGTTCTCTTCCACATCTTCACCTTGCTGACAGTAAGATGAAGAGTGTACTGGGACAGACACAACTACCAGGTTCTCTTCCACATCTTCACCTTGCTGACAGCAAGATGAAGAGTGTACTGGGACAGACACAACAACCAGGTTCTCTTCCACATCTTCACTTTGCCAAAGCAAGATGAAGAGTGTACTGGGATAGCCACAACTACCAGGTTCTCTTCCACATCTTCACCTTGCTGACAGCAAGATGAAGAGTGTACTGGGATAGACACAACTACCAGGTTCTCTTCCACATCTTCACTTTGCTGACAGCAAGATGAAGAGTGTACTGGGACAGACACAACTACCAGGTTCTCTTCCACATCTTCACCTTGCTGACAGCAAGATGAAGAGAGTACTGGGACAGACACAACTACCAGGTTCTCTTCCACATCCTAACCCTACTGACAGCAAGATGAAGAGTGTACTGGGACAGACACAGCTACCAGGTTCTCTTCCACATCTTCACCCTACTGGCAGCAAGATAAAGAGTGTACTGGGAAAGAGACAACTAAATAGAATTCTCTTAACTGATTTATATCCCATTATTATGGGTTGAACCTTAACCCACCCTTTATTTGGGGACCTAGCTTACCTACCATGTTAAGGTTCAAGAATCACATATGTGAAATTATTTTAATAATATAAGTGCTAGGTCCCCATTAGCATTTACTAACATTTATTGTGTAAATAGTTAGCTTCACTACAATCTGGATATTCTCCCAGACAATAATACATAATTAATGACTAATTTATGAATTTTCCTTTGTATTTTTTCACAAAAGTCTCCTCCAAGGAGAATATTAGTCATGTTAAATGGAACTCCAAGTTGACCGAGTGCATTTTGCAATTCAATTCTTATTTCACTGAATTCTACACATTGTGTCAGAAAATGCTCCACAGTGTCACACTGCCCGCAATAGTCACAACTGTCAGACTCGCTCATCTCAAAACGGTGCATGTGACTGTTAACGCCTAACTACATGTCCAATGCGAAGCCGAGAAGAAACAGATTCCTGAAGTCTTGATTTTAATCCAAGCCATAATCTGTTTTTCGGTTTAACTTGATGGCTACTCAGGAATTGACCTTTCTGAGTAGATAAAACTATTGCTTTCCTAAGTCTAACCCAATAGTTGAAGAAATGAGCCTTTATCTGTAACATTATTTCATCATAGCAAAGAGAACTCAGAGTAGAAAATAAGTTAGCATGTCCCTGGTTGGCTGCTCTATCAGCTGCCTCATTGCCACTTATTCCAATGTGGCCTCGCACCCACTGCAACTCAACTCTATGTCTTAGGTTCAACCCAGTCTGGAAAACTACTTACCCTAACAGATGAACTCTATATGCTAAATGCTGCGGATTATACAATTTTTAGTAATTTACCATTAATTTTTGAAGTCTGTAAAACTCCACCGGGATAATTAGTTCATCAGAAAGCACCTATTTTTCCAGACTGGGGTTCAACAGTTGTTTCAACAATTGACAGAGCTGATTTCGAGTCTGTTAAAATAACCAAGTGTCTATGGATGAACTCGGTTCATACAATTACCGGAACGGAGCATGAATTACCGGAACGGGACATGAATTACCGGAATGGAGCATGAATTACCGGAACGGAGTTGTTTTATTGCGAAATATTCCTATTTATGTAATTTAGTTATACAAATGGTCGATATATGGTCTAAATGATATCATATTTAACCATTTTACACTCGTTTCGTCCCGTAATCGTTATAAAACGTATGAAAATGAGACAGACATTTTACAAGAGTATATGCTGAAAATTAGTTTTCTTTATAAGATATTTCATAGAGAATACTTTAAGGAGAGACTAAAGTAATTTTAGTGAGTGATTATATAATATAATTTTATTGAGAAATAATCCTAGTTATGTAATTTAGGTATATATTTGGTCCAAATGATATCATATTTAACCATTTTATACTCATTTCTGCTCGCTCGTAATCGCTACCCAACGTCTGAAATACACACCGTGATTTCGCCTTGTAGGATATTAATGAGTTATATATTTTCATCACCTACGAATTTCTCTATATAGTTATAGATACCACGGTTTCTAATTAGGCAGGTAATATGATGCAATAGTTAACAAATTTTATAGGTAGCTTAAATAGATCCCCTAATATTCTACCTTGACGCTGCTTCTTTTGAAATTAATTCCGAATTTCACAATAAAATAATTACCTACCTACGTAATAATTAATCTAACTAGTAAAAACTGTAGTGATCATAGCTATTCCACTACAAATATATTTCATACTTAACTATATATTCAGAAATTATGAAGCATACAATCAACAAATATATGTGCTAATATCAATCGTAGTTATATTAACTACCTAATAATTATTATAATTATACAGAAATTTTTTCGTGTTCAAAAATATGGAACCGTGCGATAACACGGAACTTACCCTAAAATGGGATATGTTGAATTGCAGAACCAATTACTTCTAATAACCTCTTCTGGATTATAATTCTGAAGTTTTTTTTTAGTTACCGTGAAATGATCACAAAACTTGTATCCGTTTTATATGTTTACGTACGGTACTTTTTTCGAGACCACTTTTATCATCAAACCTGTGTGGCATCAAAGTTCGTATATTTCTTTACC
>CANNZV010004120.1:48165-75466 GCA_947561585.1 Caprella mutica
CATGTGGCATGCCAAGTAATAAAGCATGTCCAAACTCACCATTTTAATGGCGAGTTTGTGACAGTTATATTGAGCCCTTCAATTGCAAATGGCGAGTTTTATCTATTTTTCTCCTATGCTACAATGTTATTTTGGAGAGAATTTATGAAAATTTGATCATTTTGGAGAGAATTTGTTGAATTTTGGAGAGAGCTGGAGAGAAAAATGGTTAGTTTATGAGACATACTATTTTACTTGGGTGGCATGTTCTGCAGACTGGGAATATGGGACATTTTGAACATTTTCTGTGAGAACAATCCTTAATTTCCTTCAATATTTACATGTATTTCACTGAGAACAGAAGCTAAAATGGAGGATTTCTTGGAGAACACTTTACCAGTTCCTGCAGTCTGGGTTAGAGGACGCAGTTAGTCAGTGGGCCGCAATAGCAATTTACCTGCTTGACCCTACACTGGTGGAATACTACCAGCCTCATCCTGCTGTTGCTGAAACTGATAATTTTAAATTTGATAGGTAGTCAAGCGACAATTTTTCTCTGTGAACAGTTTCTCTGTTCTGACTGTTCACAGCCTGGCAGCCAAATTGAAATTAATGTAACCTTAGGTACCTATTCACTACCTAATTCATAAGTAGCTATTCATAGTAAAATTAATAATTAATGTAGTCATGTAGACAAAGGAATAAAGAGCTAATATCTCTCATATTGGCATATGAGCACAGTAGCCCTATCTTAAACCCTGAAAACGGCCAGCGGTAGACTACACCTACTGTCTACAGTCGCTTCGTAAGCACGGCAGATATACATTTTATTATTCAGTATTCACTAACTACCTACCAACCTATTTATTCATAGCTATATTAACAGTAGTTGTACCTAAAGAATACTAGTAAAAATATAAGTATTTCCCTTCGCAACAATTTTACTAATGCACTTCAACTCGTTAATTGAAGGGCACTTTTTCTTTAATTTCAACTTTCAGAGTTGACAGATGTTTTGGTTGGAGAAAAATATCTTTTTCTTTTCTCATATTTATATATCAGAGCTTAGGATAAGGAAGTACTTACCTAAGATGAAATAGTCAAATATTTTCAGTTTTTCGTGAAAAGAGTCACATATATTTTCGTTTTAATACAGGTTCAATTGTAAGTACCTATGTTAATTTATGACAATGGTATTTATATACCTAGCAGTATATGTAGTCATTTATAATATGTCTAAAAGATTTATTATAGTTTTGAATTTTTCAAGATTCAATGAATCTTTTTTCTTCTCATGAAATTCTGAGGTTAGAAGTGAAATCATAAAAATAACTTAAATCAAAGATATTATACTGCAATAAGATACACTAATCTCGTCAATTTCATTTTTCTCTGCCACCTGGTTTCGCAAGCGGGAACTAGAATTATTGAAATATAGTAAGGACAATCGAGATGTTGTTTACGTTACGTCATAACAGAAATACTCTAAAATCATATTTAAGATAATTGATGAAACTAACATTATGGAAACTGTTTATTTATTTATCCCTGATAACATTGCACTATCGGGCCAACGTCGGTAAACGTTGGCAAAGTAAAGGCACGATCGGGAATTGGCACCGCAATGCTATTACACACTGGGCCAACGGCTGCCAACCCTATAAACAACGGTCTGTCGATTCGATGGAACAATCCATCGATTCGATATTTCAGGCAATCGAAAAGAAATAAAATCGATATACGTTGTTTATAGGGAAATAGCACTGGCCCAATGAAGGGAAACATTGGTTAACCAATGTATTGATTTTTTTATGTACCAGTATATTTATTATACTGGTTTACCGGATCTATTTGACAGTTGTCGCCAGAATATCAGAGAGGTTAGGTGTAAACGATCTTTTCCTACTTTAATCACACCAAATAACCATTTTAATATCCTCTATTTAGTATATATTACAAATTGTAGCCGTTTCTGGAAATTTATTATAAATGAGCCTGTTATCCCTTCAATTATTGCTTGAAGTTCCTCTCCAAGCTCCGAAAAAATTGAGTTTATTACATAATATTACAGAACTAAGGTCTACGATCATTATTCTGCAAACCGCATACAATTCGGTTCGGTATATATTTTATAATTTGTTTTTAATGTTTTTTAATACTCTGTGAGCAACAATAGAGCGAATCACTAATCTGATACTCAAGAAGAAGATTTTACACTCTTTGTTTTGATAACAAATTTCAATTTGATAAACAAACCATGCGTTTTCGTCCTTTATTTTAGATATTAATTGTTTCCTAAAGTATATAAACGCTTCTATTATAAGTTCATTCAATTTTATACCTTTACACGAATATTAAATGGATTTATTAAACCTAATACCTAGTTGACAATCAAAACAAATTGTGTACATTCTTTTTCTTCAGACTGAAAATTTCTTAAATTAGAAAGCCGGAAGTAAAATAGGTTTCGTAGAGTTTTGATTATAAAAATCTTTAAAAGCATATAAAATTTAAAATATGCTACCAAATTCGAAGTGGTTTGCAGCAAAATGATAAGAAACATTAGCCACGTTGAATAAGGCAATAAAAATATTTGCTTGGAGGGGACCTTTAAACATTTTATTTATTCCATCCATAAAAATGAGCCTGGCCGCTAGTTAATTCATATTTTCAGTATAAAAAGTTGTTTTTCCGATCGAAATAATTATTCAAATTGTAAATTAATATTTCTATTCAATTTTACATTAAAATATTATTATTTGGTTAAATTGGTGCAGGTAAAATAATATACTTTTGAGTTTGAATGGGTAACTGTTGTATACTGTTTTACCCTGATCTCGATACAGTATTTAAGATGCATTGTGAAAAATAACTCTTGTTTTCACGTGTTCTGTGAAAACATTGATCTAATACCCCTCTAATATAATAATAGCACTGGCCGTAGATCGGAATGACATCGGCAACATTATGTATTAATAACAGGTTTTAAGAAGTTTATAATTCATTAATAAGACGTTTATAAGTTATTCATGTGACATTTAGAAGTCATTTGCCAGAACTGGGTCAGTGAGTTGACTAGCCCAATCCAACACTACTGTGGCATCTTAAACTTTTATATTTAATTACATAATTTAATACGGTAATTATTACATTAAATTAGGATTAGTCTGTCATGTAATTTGGATACAAGGTTGTATAAATATAGTCATTTTGTCTGTTATTATTAGGAAATCTTTACAAGTTTTTTCTCAGTGTTTAATTGAAACCAGAAACATCTCATTGGCGACAAGGATAAAAAAGAAGAAGAAGGAGCTTTTCAAGAAATCAGGAATAATGTCTGATCAACATTTCGCTGAGTTCAACTCCGAAGGAGACCAGTCCACTGTGGAACAGAGATGGCAAACTTGGATGGAGAGGTTCGATAATTTCTTGATAGTGACAAATACAAATGGACAGAATCGTAAGAAGGCTATGCTACTTCACTATGCAGGCGAATCTGTTTTTGAAATATACAAGCATCTTGAAACTCACGACTCAAACGACAACTACGACGAAGTCAAGAGAAAGCTGAACGAACATTTTCGAGTGAAAAAGAACACTGATATATCCAGATTGAAATTCAGACGAACTTTACAATTTGAAGAAGAATCATTGGACGATTTTCATTCAAGATTGAGAAAAGAAGCTCGTTAAGTATTTCCGGTACCAATAAGTCATTTATACGTGGTTTTACTGTTCATGGCCGGTGGATATCTGTGAGGTGGGCCAACGTCAGGCCTTTGCTGGCCCAATACTCCGAGTCCGGCATGACAGCGTTGGCCCAGAGTTTCGTTCTGAATTGAGTCAACGTTGGCCCAACATTGCAATGTTTACTGGGGCTGTCATGCCGGTCTCGGTGTATTGGGCAAGCAAATGCCCGACGTTGACCCACCTCACGGATGTCCACCGGCCCAGAACAGTATAACCACGTATAAACGACTTATTGGTTCTGGCAAATTGGCAATACTTAACGTTGCCGATATCATGCATGTCTACGGCCAGTACTATTTTCATATAACAGGTGTATTAATTAGATTACGCTATACAGAAGACGTGAAGACAACAGTTACTTCTAACAATGTAGTAACTGTCTTACAAATACATTTTACAGATCGAAGTCTGGAAAAAAATAGAACAGTTGCCAATTCAAACTCAAATGTATACAATTTTACTTAAGCTATTTTAACCAAATAAAAATATTTCTATTTAAAATTAAATAGAAAGCATAATTTTCAATGTGAATAATTATTTCGAACGAAAGAATAACTTTTCATAGGTACTAAATATATGAATTAACAAGCGTCCAAGCTCATTTTTATGAATGAAATAAATCAAGTGCTAAATTGATAATTGAATGGGTAACAGGCCTATTTATACTAAATTGACAGAAACGGCTACAATTTCAAAGAAATACTTAATTAAGGATATTAAATTGGCTATTTGGCGTGATTGTTTGCACCTATTTCCTCTGATTGTCTGGCGATAACTGCTAAATAGAACCGGTAGACAAGTAAAATAAATATACTGGTTCATCAAAAAGTCACTGGATTGGTTAACCAATGTTTTATTCATTGGGCCAGTGCTGTTTGGCAACCGTTGGCCCAATCTCGTTTTCATTGCTTTGGCCAAGTGTGTAATAGTATTGGCGTGCCAATGCCCGATCGTGCTTTTAGTTTGCCAACATTTACCGACGTTGGCCCTATAGTGCAATGTTATCAGGGAAGAAACAGTGATGAATCCATTCATGTTATTCACACTGCTTAACTTTAATTTTCTATTTATGTGTGTTGTCTTGTTAATGTCACGGTTACAAATTACTCGATATTACTCGAATTACGAACATAGGGAACAAATTTAAAGAGACAATTAGGGATTTAGCAGTTTAATTAATTAATTTATTATATATATATTTTTATTATATTATGCAAATTAATAAAAAAAAATACAAATTTACCTTCTTCAAATGTTTTAAATGTGATTTTAAGTGTTGCTGTCATGACGTCACGCACATAACATATCTCGATTGACATTGTCCTTACTATATTTCAATTCTAGTTCCCGCTTTTGAAACCAGAAATTGGCGACAGTAGTGTATCTTATTGTAGTATAACATATTTGCTTAAATTACATGTTATGATAAAAATATAGAACCAAATTTAAAGTGGTCTGCAATCAGTTTTGTAATCAGTAACCTTACCTAGTTCTAATGAATAGACTAATAAAAAATTAGAGTGGAGGGGACCTTTAACACTAAAAGTTGATGTATGAGTAAAATATGATATCGTTTAATTTTACAAATATGTAGTAGCTATTTACTAGCTAAGTATACAGAAATATTACTAGAATCAATTAGGTAAGTACGCGTATACTGGAATGTACGTGTGGCACTTATATTATATTGTTTGTAATTTAATATATCCCAAACCAAGTCATCATGATTTATGAATATTAATTTTTGTTATTCGATCAGGAGTTCGATTTTCAATAAAAAGACATTTTTAATTATCTATTTATTAACCCACTAAATACGTCCGTTCACCACAAGTGAGATATTTGTGTCTTAATCTATAAATAATAGATTGAGAAGAAAATCGCTATGATTCTAGAAACATCTAATCCTAATAGACCAGTGACCACCAAAGTGAAGTGAGTTGGGTTACTTCTTAGAATATCAGCTGACCTATTTACTTAACCTAGGAATTTTAGTCGATATTTCGATGCCTAATATCCGAACGCATTTATTGCTACATATAGTTCATTGAAATGTGTATTTCAATGAAAATCTTATGAGCCAACATTTAATTAGAAGTAACGTCAATTAAGAGACAAATCCGTAACTTAAATAATTGGCACAACATTTTTTAAGCGAGAAATTTGAAAGATTGGTTACCAAATAACACCAAGTTTCCTTAGTTTTGGGAGTATAACTTATTATTGAAATAATTTTATATTTTTTTTACCCATTCTATCTTAGGATAGGGTTTTGAAACCTAACAAGGTATGGGGAACCTATCAATAATTTCTGGAGATGAAAACTATAGGTACGGTGAACCTACCTTTGTATGTAATTCATAAAATATACTTAGTTAGGTAAATAAACTAACTAGTTATTATGTTTTATTATTATATCTTACATTTTTTTGCATGAATATAAGGTAGGTTCACAGTACATAGTTCTCATCTATATAAACTATTGGTAGGCCTACCTGTAGGTTCCACACATAGTAAATAAATAGAAAGTACGTATACTAAGTGTAACGCAATATTGGAACATCCGAAAATACTCCACGGACGTGACACTGATTTCAAAATAAAATTGTGTTATCATTGAGTTAAATGTACATTTTCATGGAAATTAATTTAAATAAAATATTGTTTTTATCACGTTCACATATAATTTTCAGCTTAATAGCCTTCAAAATCTCCAATATAGTAAATGGTGACTGATCGGATTTAAGACACATTTGCATTTATCTGATTAAACAAGATTTTTTTTTTAATTTCATTCGTCAAAATGTGCTTAAAATAACATTTTACTATATGCATCAAGTTTATATGTTAGATAATGGTCATTTGAGTGCTTCATTGTAAATACAATAGGTTTCTAGGTACCACCTTACATTTTACAAGTTTGCAAAATTATAAACCAACTTATAAGTGCCAGCCTGGTATTAAATATATAAAAGTTATCTAGGTACTTGGAGCTAACGAAATATATCATTTATTGACATATTCTATCTATTTACTTGCCGTACCTATATAATTCTCATTTTGAGATTATTTCATCTGATTTTGTGTGACGTCATTTTTTTACATAGTTTTTGAAGACCGGAATCAAGTTCACCGTTAATGAGGTTGCAACTTAGTATACTTTTCTATCTATTTACTATGGTTCCACATACCTAGTTATTTATTTATTTATTTATTTATTTAAACATAAGTCCCTTACAAGTTGTGCGAAGAGTTGGACAACTCCTTCACATTTTATTTATTTTTATTGTCATTTGATGACAAGGAATCATGACCCAATAAGCTAATAGCTTCGAAGGTATCCTAATTAAACCTAAAAATACAGTAAATTTCGAAAATAAAATAGTACAAATGAAAAATGTGAAAAAAAAAACAAGAATTAAGAACAATGAAAAACACCAAAGAAATCATACATTGAAATCATTAAAAAACTATATAATATAAATTCATATTCAGAACAAAAAATAGTAATACATAGAGATGAGGAAAACATAGAAATTAACAGAAATGTAAGAAATTAACAAAATATATAGAAATTAATGCAATAGATATAAATGAAGCCTACCTAATAGAATAACTGTATAATTCAATAGTTCAAAACTGAAAAAAAAAATATATATATACTTATTATTGATGTATGTGATTCTATTTATAAAACATTGTCAAGTAGAACCTTTTTCAACTTCACTTTGAATGAGTGAAGAGATTGATCTTTCAGATTTGTTTTAGGGAAACTATTGTAGATTGTGGTACCTGTGTAGAGCATCGAATGTTTAGTTTTTTCTTTGGTGCAAAAGGGTATTATTAAAAGATTACTGTTCAGTGTTCCGTGTAGGGTAGTTATGTTGGTTACTAGAAGTTGAAAGTCTATTAAATAAAAAAGAGTCATAATTATCTAAATTGATTGTTTTGAACATATGTAGGGCTATTTTCATTTTAAAAAGGTTCTCTATGGGCAACAACTTCATTTGCTTGAAATAATCAAAAGTATGTTCGTTATATTCTAAATTATGTATTGATCGAACTGCTCGTTTTTGTAAAACTTTAATCTGATTAGATATGTATTTTGGGGCATGGCACCAAACTTCCATAGCATAAGAAATATATGGATGTATAAAGCTATAATATAAAGACTTGAGAACAGGAGCTGGCACATAATTTCTGATCCTGTATAATATGCCTAAAGTGCGAGAAAATTTACATGAAATGTGCGATACATGATCCCTAAAAGTCAAATTCTCATCCAAAAATACACCTAAAAACTTCACATTATTAGTTTGCTGAATTATTGAATTGCCGATCATTATATCGGAGCATCGAAAGAAATACTTCCTCTAATGAATATATATATATTTCGTTTTACTACAGTTTATCATAATTTTATTTAAATTCAACCACTTATCAATAGACATCAATTGAGTATTAATACTACCAACCACACTATCAATATTTCGCTTAGAAAATTTACAACTTATGATTGAATCATCGGCAAAAAGCAAGAAATTGAAGAAATTAGTGCAATTTGAAAAGTCATTAATAAATACATTGAACAGGAGAGGACCCAGATTGCTACCTTGAGGCAACAGAAGAGTAATGGAGTTCAAGTGAAGAAGTCATACCATTACTTTGTACGTATTGTTTCCTATTGGTTAGATAGGAACGGAACCAATCGTTAGAAAAACCCTAATACCGTAATGAGACAACTTCCACCAAAAGTATTTCGTGATCCACCGAATCGAATGCTTTCTTAAAGTCCAAATACATTGAGAAAATTACACCCCCATCATTAATTCCATCATAAATAAACTCGGTATGCCTCAAAATAGCCTGACAAGTACCTCTCCCATTCCTAAACCGTATTGATTGTCATTCAGTTCATCTTTATTCTCCAGATACGAGTAAAGCTGCTTATAAGCATGTTTCTCTATTACTTTAGAAAATATGTTTAACACAGAGATAGGACGATAGTTACCATATCTGAACTGTCACCTCCTTTGGGCAATGGAAAGAGAATAGGAGCAATAACAGTAGATAGTCTCTTCAATATAAGTGCTGGCAATGAGGTTTCAGAATACTATCCTAAGATAGAAAGTGTTCAATCAATACTTCAATATAAAGATATAGGTACCTACTCCCAAAACTGAGAAAACCTAATGTTATTTGGTAACCAATCTTTCAAATTTCTCGCGTAAAAGATGTTGTGCTGATATCTAATTTATGAAATTGTCTCTTAATTGACGTTACTTCTAATTAAATTGCTCATAAACTTTTTAATTGAAATACACATTTCAATTAACTTTGTGGGCAATGAATGTATTTAGAAATAGGTATCGAAAAATCAACTTACAATTTTCCATGAGTGAATAGTCAACTGCAACGGATTCGTACCATCTAATTTTTTCTCCCCGTACGAATAAAATAGGAATATTTCCATGATATTCTAAAAGGAACCCATCTCAATTCACTTTGGTGGTCTATACCATGATATAAATAACTTTAACAGAGGGTATGCCTCGCGCGCAGGTTCTCCCCAAACCCCCACAACTGTGCGGGAGTATTGTTTGTGACGTCATAGAAGTGAGGCTTTACCATGCTATTTTGTTTATATTTAATGATAGATAAATACAGCTTACTACATACCATTTTCATGACATTCACATAAAGAATTTACGAGAATTACGTATATGTCATCTTATTTTGTCTAAAATACTATTTACCTACTTACAATTTTTTTTATTTCGTATATTACATGTATTTGGTATGACAATAAAGGTCAAGCAGGTAAATTGCGGCACACTTACTAACTTCGGCCTCTAACAACAGAACATCATAGCTTCAAAACACTCGTTTAAAACTTAAATTGATATGTTATAGTATGCACTGTACTGTACTTCTTTTGATGGTTATGCAACAGTTTATTGGTAATTTCGATTCAGAATGTTTAAGAGACTCTCTGTAGAGGACCGCAATTGACCTGCGTGACCCTAGCATGGTATGATTAACCATGCTGAAAATGACCACTAAAGTTATATTTATGTGATCTACCTATAAAAAATTTATGACATGTAAAATATATTTTTTCGCGGTGTTATTAATTCTATTAGAATAAACTTTAATTCGTGTCACCCCTGATAAGTTTTCTTCAAGGAAGTTTTCTAGTTATGGTATTGCGTTCTTTGTTTGTTAGTTAGTTTGTCAAGCACACTGATTTCGTCAAGTTGAAATACTTTCGAGAGATGTTATTTCTTCGTTTCAATAATCCCTATGTGTTCATAATAGTACCAAATCATGTCTAATAACTTAAAAAAATCCATGAGACTATTTATTATAGAAAACACTAATTTTTGATCCAAATGAAAAATAATTCAATTTATTAATGTTTATTTATTAATATTCATGTTTATTAAATCTTATTTGCCATTTTTCTGATTGCTTAATATTACCTAAATAAATAAAAAACAAACTATGATAATTGATACTTTCAAAATGAATTTGCTATACGAGTGACAAAAATTTAATACACAATACCATCCTCTATGACGTCACGAGGGGGGGCTGCGCAGAAGAAACTCAATTTCGTCTCTTTTGCGAGCGTACCTTAATTATAGAGTAGTTATATCATATTCTATACCATCCAAAACAAACAAACAAAAAACTGTTAAAAGTTCCAATCTGGACCAAGTATAACACCTCGGTGAAAGGACTTAATCGTAGTACATGAAGCATTCAGTGAGGGGCTAAACAATCATTAATCGTAGTACATGAAGCATTCAGTGAAGGGCTAAACAAACATTAATCATAGTACATGAAGCATTCAGTGAAGGGCTAAACAAACATTAATCGTAGTATATGAAGCATTCAGTGAAGGGCTAAACAAACATTAATCGTAGTATATGAAGCACACAGTGAAGTGTTAAAACAAACATTAATCGTATTATATGAAGCATTCAGTGAAGGGCTAAACAAACATTAATCGTAGTATATAAAGCATACGGTGAAGTGTTAAAACAAACATTAATCGTAGTACATGAAGCATACGGTGAAGTGTTAAAACAAACATTAATTGTAGTAGGTATATGAAGCATACAGTGAAGGGCTAAACAAACAATAACCGTAGTAGCCTACATGAAGCACACAGTGAAGGGCTAACTAAATAAATATTAATCGTAATGTATGAAGTTCACAGTGAAGGTTTAAACTTACCATCCATCAATCGTTAGAGAATCGTTAAATTCCCTTAATTCATAAATACAATATATTTAATTGAAAAGATTTCTATAATCTGAATTTCAAAAACATCAGTTTTATTTTTCACAGCACATACAAGTTTTTCCGATTGCTGCTACGATACGCATTCGTTAAATAATAATTCCAACACAATATCACATTAATAATGCAATGAAATTGTTGGGTTATGTTTTAAATTGTAAAAATTCAATTTGATTCACTTCGTCCTGCTTATTTTTTGTCTGACTGTACTTTTTCTGCCATTCATTTCACAGTTGTGGCAACATTTCTCTAATTAATAAACTATAGTGAATAATTTTGTAAAGAGTTGCATTTGATGATGCTTGCAAATTAATGAATGAACATTTAGCTATAAAAAGAGGAAGGAAATTAGAATAGACACCAGTGAAGTGATTGAACTGTTAAAGGTAAGTTTGGTGAACTCTTTATAAATTGGATCTTTTTAGATCTTAGTCTTGAAATTTCTTAGCATATATAAACATTTTACAAATTTTCCAATGTACTTATTTGTAGGTTATTCAATATTCATATTCATTTTGTAGCATCTATCAATTTTCAAAATTACATAATTTAGGATTATTAATTAATCTAGCTCACTTTGCAGTGATAATAAATCATACCGAGATGAATCTAAAATTAAGATCTTAATACAAAAAGTTAATATTTTAAACTATCATGCATTTTAAATATTTGTGTAATAACATCACTCATGGCTTACTTAATACAATATGTATAAATTATGTACTAATATTAAGTAACCCACGAATCACCATATTACTTTAAAAAATAACACGTAAAGTGCCTATTAACTGCTTAGTTATCACATCAGCTTTCCCTCAGTTATCTCATTCTTACACCATGGCTCTGAGAAGTGGAGTCGCTTTTCTTGTTTTGGCCACCGTGCTGTCATGCGCTCTCAGCTTCAGGTCAGTTGGACCTTAAAAGGATATCAGGTAGGGTAAGGTATACAAATAATCGGACAGTTCCACATCTTCAATCATATAAGAAAAGGTTAGGACAGCCTAACAGCTAGAAAAGAAATTTCATCATTTGAACGATCGATACTTAAGACACTAAAGTGCTTCGTATGGAAATATTTTCAAACTCTTGAAAAAAATAACTCAAATAAGTATATATTAAAATTATAGTTGATGTTTTTAGGTGGTTTTCATTTAGGACAATGCTTATAAGGTAACCGTGAAACCTCTCTGATTCTTTTCTAAGTGTTAATGCAACAGAACAGGGCCTCTATTTCCGTTATAATAATATGATTGTATCTTTGAACTATATCAATACAATCTTTCTTCATTTTCTCTTGATTTCTGGTTATGTAAATAGTAAGTTCTCACAACCACCCATTCTTAACAGACTGGGTTCTCTCCAGAACCTCATCAGCTGCAGTAGGGACAGTTCCCTCAAGAACTTACCCTTCACCAACCGAACCCAGTGGGAGAACTGCATGGGTACTTTGGAAGGGGTTCAGGACAACACTTTCAACCCTTTCAGTAAGTTCTAGTGAAATACGAACCAATTTACAATCGAACCCAGATAAGATCTATAGAATCTTAAATAAGAACTATTCAAACTTGGATTAAAACTGTACAAACTAGGATTAGAACAAACCAAATTTAAACATTAGAGCTATAGAATTAGGTATTTGAAACGCGTTCTAACTAAAATAAAATTACGAGTATTTTAATTTTTTCATAAGCATTTTATGCAAAGATGGGTAGAAGTTCCTTGATCGTTGGTTATATCTCAGTAAAAGTTCAAAATTCAATCTGAAAACTTAGGATGCTTCTCTTGAACGATTTCAAAATGTGATTTAGACCGTTTCTCCACCGAACGTGTAGTAGAATATACTAATTTATAAGGCTAATTTACTTCTATTGCCAATTTTTCTCATTTCCAGGTGGTTTGCTCGCTAACAGGAATGCTCCTAGGAAAGTGATAGCCTTTGCCATTAACATCTTGGAGAAGAGAGGATTTGAAGGCAACGCCACCGCCCTCTCACAGTGTCTGGCCAACCAGTACGGATGGGTAGGACAACATTTTAACAATAACAACTTTTCTTTAAACAATAATGTTCATTTTAAGATAAATTAAGGGGCTAAATCCACCTCCATGTATTTTGATAGTATTGGTTTTGGTTTTTCGAACCTCATTTTGATCATACATTCATACATGTATATTTCCCCATTTTGATCATACAAGTATATAAGAAAAAGATATAAGGTATAATAATAATAGTGATCAAATTGAAAATTCGTTTTGAAAGTCGAAACAGTGGAAGTACTTCTAATTATTGTGTTAAATTGGTTTCTTTTCTCTTTTAGACCAATGCTGATAACACTCTGAATGTAGAGGCAGTGCAGGCTGACCTCCAGACTGAAGCAGATAAGTTGCCTGCAGATTTGAAGGAGAATGTGGAGAACGGAATCTCCAACTGTGAACTCCAAGACTTCGAGGTGAGTGAAAGTGGGAAGTTTGTCTTCGAACATGCTCTCCTACAGGCTTTTAGTTTAGTGAAGGATAAATCGAAATAATAAGTAATGTATTTAATATGACTTGAAGCTCTTCGTAATAGGCTTTCAAAGTTCGTTCAGAAAAATAGAGATAGTTTTTTGCATCTGGTATGATATTATACGTTCTTAAATTAGTAAATTTAATTGTTTTCATAATGTTTCACTTAGAGTCATTAGTTTCACATAGAATTTAGAGTCATTTCAAACAAGCTTTGACAGAATTTCCTCACGTTGTGCCTTCGTGTTCAGATTTTCAGATACACTCATTGCGTGTTCAAGTACTGCGTCACTGGTCGAAACTGCACCACCAGAGAAGCTTTCGGACAGTAGATTGCAGAGAACATCTAGGATTGGACTCTACGGACCAATGGACTGAAGATCGAATTGATCAAAGATTGCGGCGTACATTAAAATTTATTTATAAAATATTTATTTCATATATCCATAAATTGAAAAATTATTAAATTCTACTAAATTAAAAAGGTTTTTTTTTATCCTTCATCGGAGTTTCAACCTATTGATCAGAAAAGTTAAGGAATTTAAACTTTTAAAAAATTACTTCGAACCTGAGATTACATTTTAACATGATAATGGAAGATGGGAATTCTCGTTTCACTTGACTCCTAAGAGTCACCAGTTGTAAGACGTTGGGAGTGTTACCGTCAACGTAATTAGTCCGTTAAGGGTAACCTTGTGTGCCAAACTGTAATGCCGTGTTTAGTCCGTTAAGGCAAAGTGTATTCCCAGACTGTGGTAACAGTCTTACAAATACCTCTTAGAGCAACATATCGAGGAGAATGAAAATCATGAGAGATATCAGATTTTAATTTTCAAACACACTTAAAAAGTATAAAAATTTTACTAAGCTAAATTAAACAAAAATATAATATTAATTTACAAAAGGAATATGATGTTTGCATAAAAATATAGATCAAGATTTTCAATGCAGAAAACCATTTGATCACTAAATTAAATGATGGAAATACAATACGTACTATTTTAATGAATATAAAAATATAATAAAGAAATATTGATTGGAGGGGTAACTGGCCTATTTCGTAGAGCGGCCAGAGACCGCTACACACTCATATGAGTGGTTGTAGTTTTCAACATCACCTTGCCAAATTATCTTCATGCACCTTTCCAAGACAAACCAACTGACGACAGCTAGTGAAACTACATCTGAGAAATATTGACATTTTATGGGAAATCCGTATGAATGAATGATATTATTAGGAGTGTTAGGATGCACTTTCATCAATTTAATTCATGGTAAATCACTTTGAATTAACATAATTATGTAGTTCCAACCGATAGAATCTATTTACATCTCATTCAGTATGGAAATATTTTTCGAGTGATATGGATATGAAGTAATAAGTGGTAAAATATCTTTCGAGTGATATGGATAAGCAGTAATAGGTGGTAAAATATCTTTCGAGTGATATAGATAAGCAGTTATAAGTGGTAAAATATCTTTCGAGTGATATGGATAAGCAGTAATAGGTGGTAAAATATCTTTCGAGTGATATGGATAAGCAGAAATAAGTGGTAAAATATCTCTCGAGTGATATGGATAAGTAGTAATAAGTGGTAAAATATCTTTCGAGTGATATGAATAAGCAGTAATAAGTGGTAAAATATCTTTCGAGTGATATGGATAAGCAGAAATAAGTGGTAAAATATCTCTCGAGTGATATGGATAAGTAGTAATAAGTGGTAAAATATCTTTCGAGTGATATGAATAAGCAGTAATAAGTGGTAAAATATCTTTAGAATGATATGGATAAGCAGTAATAAGTGGTAAAATATCTTTCGAGTGATATGGATAAGCAGTAATAAGTGGTAAAATATCTTTCGAGTGATATGGATAAGCAGTAATAAGTGGTAAAATATCTTTAGAATGATATGGATAAGCAGTAATAAGTGGTAAAATATCATTCGAGTGATATGAATAAGCAGTAATAAGTGGTGAAATATCTTTCGAGTGATATGGATAAGCAGAAATAAGTGGTAAAATATCATTCGAGTGATATGAATAAGCAGTAATAAGTGGTGAAATATCTTTCGAGTGATATGGATAAGCAGTAATAAGTGGTAAATTATCTTTCGAGTGATATGAATAAGCAGTAATAAGTGGTGAAATATCTTTCGAGTGATATGGATAAGCAGTAATAAGTGGTAAATTATCTTTCGAGTGATATGGTGTTTATAAGCTCCAAGTTCATTTCTCTCAATACTTCTACAAACTCTCTGAAACAATTGCTGTGTGAACGCTCTGAATGAACGAGAACTGAACACGTTCAAGACTTGTTTGATTGAATATATTTAGCGCATACCATTATTTTACTTAAATATTCGTTAATATACTAATTGTTATTTAAATATGGTTTAATAGTTACAATTCTAAAAATAATCAAAATGAGCCTAAAAGGTCCTCTCTACTCTTAAATAAAATTTCGCAAGAAATGCTTTAAAAATTTGTAGAACTAAGGTATATAGCACATCAAAGTTACTAGAAAATAAATTGACCGTCACTGGGACAATTTATTATTATAATAAATTATTTATTTTCAAATAGATTTGATTGAAATTGTCGTTTTCCTTCTGGAGATACATCTCCATCACAGATTTTCCATCGTCTGTGACTTGATGAGTTTCTACAGTCCCGTCCTTTGCGAAGAAAGGTTCTTCTGCCAATTTCTCGACAATTTCAGAGGTGAGGATAATATCGCAACTTAAATGCATGGCTGTGGTTACAGAACGATGCTACTTGCCCTTCAATGCTGCTTCTATACTTGTTGAATTCTCTCAAATCTGAAAAAATAAAGCTTGTTAGAAGATATGCTCCTACAGTTTCTTTATGGAACTATGCACACTAGCTATTACGACTGTATATTTAGTTACAGGTTAGCAGAGTGGGATAGTCATGTAGACTCTTTCATATTATTCCCTTCATTATTTACAAATTGTTGTGCATCTGTAATGTATTTTATGTTAAGGGTCTTCCAAAAAGGCTTTTGATGCAATCAGTGGCGGTCAAATGAAGTATCAAGATTTGAAACCTATTGGAACTTTGTTTTATAGTTATTAGGCTATTTTGATCATAAAGAATAAAGCTAAATAGCTCGTATTATATAAACGCTATTTATTCAGTAAACGCTATTTTGACTAGAAATGAAATTATGTTATAAACTGTTATAAATATATGCTAAATCATTCTTTACTTGTGAGCTATATCCGTTACAATAATAATATCAGATATAATTAAATATTCATTAAACATTTAAATTAGTATTCCATATAATCCACCTTTTTTGTAGCTATGTTCCACAGAAAACGTACTGAATTTACTAACATATTTATTGGTTAATCAAATAAATTTAAAAAACTAAAATTTAATCAGATTGAAAAAACCTTATGCCAGTTAAAAATTATTTTGAGCAACATTAGGCTAAGGATGACAACATAAAATGTATATAAAAAAAGCATACAAAAAATTGGTTAACATACCTGAAAAATATTTTGTTTGGATCAGGCCATCAATAAACTTAAAGGGGTAGTGAACCATTAAACGAACTTTTTCTCTAACGTTAATAAATCGATAAAGGGTTATTAATAATGGAATAAGATGAAGTTATTTCTTTTTTAAACTCCTATTTAAAAAAAATATTATTTCACGAATGCAGTGTCATCTACTGATGTAATCTGGAACTAAAACTCTGCTAATACGTACATACGCACATATACGTACATACGCACGAAATACCATACTATCCGTAGGTACTTAGTTCTTCATTCGTTCTACCTAAGTTTTTGCATTGAAAGTGGCTTAAATGAGGTGGTTAGTTAAATATAAGACGAATGAACTCTCATATGTATACAACCAAACACTTGCAACATCTCTAATAGAAAAATGGATATTTTTATATAGTTTACTGCCCCATTAACTCAATTTATAGTGATTTCCTACAAAAAATGGCATAACAGTATGGCAATAATAAGTTTTATTTCCAAAATTCAACACCAGTCAAATGTAAATAAAAATTTGAATTCAGAATCTAACAAAATTATCTGACTTAAAGTGGCTTAAATTTAGGGTCCATTATAAAACTACCAACTACTTTTTGTGAACATTATCTGATTGGTAAAATACAATAAGTAATATCGAAAAAAACATTTACTAGATAATATCAACATTAAATTGATAGTTTTTAAGTTAAGAGAATTGCTAGTTTTAAACTAATTGTAATCTTTCAGGTACTACTAATTTAGGTTATTAATAAGGAAAGTAAATGATTACAAAATGAGTGAATTTAAGCTGCTTTTATTGGAGCAGACCTAGAATGGAAAGGTTACTAATTAATTAACATGCGGAGGCTCAGATATTAAAATGTTCACAGCTTATACTCAAGGAACTTACACACAAGTAAATAAATTTGCACACTAAATTCAGTAGAGCAGCAAATACACAGGAGTTAGGGTTCAGTCATCTAATTACGACAGAATGATAGCAAGGAGCTTATGGGGATTCTACAAAGGAACATAAAACAATTCAGTCAAGAGAGAGCCGCTTACACTAAAGAGATATTCCAGATGTGGCTCCCTAAACCGAATACTACCTTGAAATTTTTTGTGCCATGCACTTTTGATTTTACTTCAAGAGGTATACCATATAACGGTAATACCGAGTAATGTCTTCAACAAATAGGTAAGAAACCAACAAATAATAGGAATATATACAATAGTAAGAAGAGCAATATAGCTCCAACCGTTTTAACTTTCACAAATTTCGAAACAATAGGAACATAAACACTTTTAAAGTCGAAGTTATATGAACCTTTAGGACGAGCCACACTAAACTATGACCATCACTTGTAAGTTGAATCTCTTTACTAAAACAAATCTATCAAGGAAGTTAGGTTCCGACGATTCAGTGAACCAATCCGAACACCTCGAAAATGCAGCAACCTCTCTTGACATTAAATAATATGAATACAAATTAATATTAAATATATGAATAATGGTTCTATTTTTTACATTTAATAGTTATATAATTAGTTTAATATTCAATATTTAATTTATACAATTTAATTTCTAATACATTCCCGGGCGACAAGTAAGCAATTTTAAATTGCTTCCATCATATGCAGAGTAATTTCACAGCAGCTGCTCTCCTTGGTCTCCGAGCGGAGAGGTTTTAAAGAAATGTCTACAGGCTCCACCGTGGAAGTAGCAGGTTTCCATCACTACCAGTCTCTCTGCCAAACTGCCTTAAAGGGGATCACTGAAGTTGTTGAAACCATATGCTAATGTGCCAACGAAAGAAACCAGCTAAATTTCAGTCTATGACCCCCGATTACATTTTGGAGATACGACCCCCGATTACATTTGGAGATACGACCCCCGATTACATTTGGAGATGCAACCCCCGATTACATTTGGAGATGCAACCCCCGATTACATTTGGAGATGCGACCCCCGATTACATTTGGAGATACGACCCCCGATTACATTTGGAGATGCGACCCCCGATTACATTTGGAGATGCGACCCCCGATTACATTTGGAGATGCGACCCCCGATTACATTTGGAGATGCGACCCCCGATTACATTTTGGCGATATGACCCCCGATTACATTTTGGAGATACGACCCCCGATTACATTTGGAGATACGACCCCCGATTACATTTGGAGATGCAACCCCCGATTACATTTGGAGATGCAACCCCCGATTACATTTGGAGATGCGACCCCCGATTACATTTGGAGATGCGACCCCCGATTACATTTGGAGATGCGACCCCCGATTACATTTGGAGATGCGACCCCCGATTACATTTGGAGATGCGACCCCCGATTACATTTGGAGATGCGACCCCCGATTACATTTGGAGATGCGACCCCCGATTACATTTGGAGATGCGACCCCCGATTACATTTGGAGATGCGACCCCCGATTACATTTGGAGATGCGACCCCCGATTACATTTGGAGATGCGACCCTCGATTACATTTGGAGATGCGACCTCCGATTACATTTGGAGATGCGACCCCCGATTACATTTGGAGATGCAACCCCCGATTATATTTGGAGATGCAACCCCCGATTATATTTGGAGATGCGACCCCCGATTACATTTGGAGATGCGACCCCCGATTACATTTGGAGATGCGACCCCCGATTACATTTGGAGATGCGACCCCCGATTACATTTGGAGATGCGACCCCCGATTACATTTGGAGATGCAACCCCCGATTACATTTGGAGATGCGACCCCCGATTACATTTGGAGATGCGACCCCCGATTACATTTGGAGATGCGTCCCCCGATTACATTTGGAGATGCGTCCCCCGATTACATTTGGAGATCCGACCCCCGATTACATTTGGAGATGCGACCCCCGATTACATTTGGAGATGCGTCCCCCGATTACATTTGGAGATGCGACCCCCGATTACATTTGGAGATGCGACCCCCGATTACATTTGGAGATGCGACCCCCGATTACATTTTGGAGATGCGACCCCCGATTACATTTGGAGATGCGACCCCCGATTACATTTGGAGATGCGACCCCCGATTACATTTGGAGATGCGACCCTCGATTACATTTGGAGATGCGACCTCCGATTACATTTGGAGATGCGACCTCCGATTACATTTGGAGATGCGACCCCCGATTACATTTGGAGATGCGACCCCCGATTACATTTGGAGATGCGACCCCCGATTACATTTGGAGATGCGACCCCCGATTACATTTGGAGATGCGACCCCCGATTACATTTGGAGATGCGACCCCCGATTACATTTGGAGATGCGACCCCCGATTACATTTGGAGATGCAACCCCCGATTACATTTGGAGATGCGACCCCCGATTACATTTGGAGATGCGACCCCCGATTACATTTGGAGATGCGTCCCCCGATTACATTTGGAGATCCGACCCCCGATTACATTTGGAGATGCGACCCCCGATTACATTTGGAGATGCGTCCCCCGATTACATTTGGAGATGCGACCCCCGATTACATTTGGAGATGCGACCCCCGATTACATTTGGAGATGCGACCCCCGATTACATTTGGAGATGCGGCCCCTATTTAAGATTTGGAGATGCGACCCCTATTTAAGATTTGGAGATGCGACCCCTATTTAAGATTTGGAGATGCGACCCCTATTTAAGATTTGGAGATGCGACCCCTATTTAAGATTTGGAGATGCGACCCCTATTTAAGATTTGGAGATGCGACCCCTATTTAAGATTTGGAGATGCGACCCCTATTTAAGATTTGGAGATGCGACCCCTATTTAAGATTTGGAGATGCGACCCCTATTTAAGATTTGGAGAGGAAGCAATTATTCACAAAGAATTAGTTTTTATGGCACAAAGCAGAAATGTGATCATAGTTCTTACAGAGATAACAAGGAAAATCTAGGTTATGACAATTAGAACTAACATGATCATCCTTGGTACATTTTGTACATAAACCTATTTCCAAACACCTGGCTTTCCTATCATCTAATCTAGAATACTTCTTTCATGAAAACATACTGTGCCCAGCACAGTTACAAAATTTGCAATATTCAATTCTATCACTTGTACCTTCACCTGTAAAACTAGTTCTAAGATTTGATATAGGTTTAGAATCATAAGTGCGAGGACAACTCTCTTCAGATTTCTTATGAATCTTTATATCAAAAGCTCTAGACTGATTTAGATTAATTGTTTTAACAACTTCAGCTTAATTATCAAAAATATCATTTAATTTTGGATAGTTATTTCCTACTTTTCAAACTGGCTCTTGTTTGAAAACGTGCGGAAGCTTATTAAAGACAATGAGAGAAACCAAATAGTTCTCGCTATCAATACCAATTAAATCAACATTGTAACGCTTCAAATCATTTAGTATGCAACGCACATCATTAATGAAAATCTTCATCTCTAAGTAATCCTAATCAAATTTAGGTTTAAGGTTTAGAAATTTTAATATTAAATCATTAATGACCGAATCTTTATCAAAAAATTCTAAATTTAAGAGTTCCAAAGCTTTACCGTAATTCTCATCAGAAATTTGAAGATGCTGAACAAGTTTACCAGCACATCCTTTAAGGTAACTTTTTAAATAAGTGAGCTTTGCAGCGTCACTCAAATTTACTCTTCTACCTACTACATTATCAAATTGAGAAATAAATGAATGAAATTCTAATTGTGTGCTACCTTCACCTGAAAAGGTATCACATTTAACTCTGGTAATTTGAGATCACAATTTGTAGCCTCAGAACTACCCGAGGGAAGGGGATTATTTACAGGGGGTCTTAACAAAAGTAATTTAGATTTAACACCTAAATGATACTCAGTCTGAGAATCAAATTCTTTGACAGTTTCACTGTTAAACTCTTCATCAAAATCAGAAACATTAAGAAGAAGTTCATTTATTTGATCATCAAATAATTTGATCTCCGTTAAATAGCCTTCAATACTAGAACTAAGAATAGTAAATTCAAGATCGCCACTATCAGCCTTATTGAAAGCTAAAGTTATTAGTCTTTTAACAACAGCTCGTTTAGTAACGAGTTCTTTAATTTTAGCCTCTGCCATCTTTTACAAAGTTTTACCCTTGGGAGCCACGAACATCTAAAATACATGAGCCAAAAAAAATTTCAAGAATTAAATTGATAGTTTTTAAGTTAAGAGAATTGCTAGTTTTAAACTAATTGTAATCTTTCAGGTACTACTAATTTAGGTTATTAATAAGGAAAGTAAATGATTACAAAGTGAGTGAATTTAAGCTGCATTTATTGGGGTTACACTAAATACCGAATTATACCGAATTACACCGAATTATACCGAATTACACCGAATTATACCGAATTACACCGAATTATACCGAATTACACTATACTCAATACCGAATTACACCGAATTATACCGAATTACACCGAATTATACCGAATTACACTATACTCAATACCGAATTACACCGAATTATACCGAATTACACTGAATTATACCGAATTACACTATACTCAATACCGAATTATACCGAATTACACTATACTCAATACCGAATTACACCGAATTATACCGAATTACACTATACTCAATATCGAATTACACCGAATTATACCGAATTACACCGAATTATACCGAATTACACTATACTCAATACCGAATTACGCCGAATTATACCGAATTACACTATACTCAATACCGAATTACACCGAATTATACCGAATTACACCGAATTATACCGAATTACACTATACTCAATACCGAATTATACCGAATTACACCGAATTATACCGAATTACACTATACTCAATACCGAATTATACCGAATTACACCGAATTATACCGAATTACACCAAATTATACCGAATTACACTATACTCAATACCGAATTACACTATACTCAATACCGAATTACACCGAATTATACCGAATTACACCGAATTATACCGAATTACACTATACTCAATACCGAATTATACCGAATTATACCAAATTACACTATACTCAATACCGAATTACACCGAATTATACCGAATTACACTATACTCAATACCGAATTACACCGAATTATACCGAATTACACCGAATTATACCGAATTACACTATACTCAATACCGAATTATACCGAATTACACCGAATTATACCGAGTTACACTATACTCAATACCGAATTATACCGAATTATACCGAATTACACTATACTCAATACCGAATTACACCGAATTATACCGAATTACACTATACTCAATACCGAATTATACCGAATTACACTGAATTATACCGAATTACACTATACTCAATACCGAATTATACCGAATTACACCGAATTACACTATACTCAATACTGAATTACACCGAATTATACCGAATTACACTGAATTATACCGAATTACACTATACTCAATACCGAATTATACCGAATTACACCGAATTATACCGAATTACCTCGAATTATACCGAATTACACTGAATTATACCGAATTACACTATACTCAATACCGAATTACACCGAATTATACCGAATTACACTATACTCAATACCGAATTACACCGAATTATACCGAATTACACCGAATTATACCGAATTACACCGAATTATACCGAATTACACTAAACTCAATACCGAATTACACCGAATTATACCGAATTACACCGAATTATACCGAATTACACTATACTCAATAACGAATTACACCGAATTATACCGAATTACACCGAATTATACCGAATTACACTATACTCAATACCGAATTATACCGAATTACACTGAATTATACCGAATTACACTATACTCAATACCGAATTATACCGAATTACACCGAATTATACCGAATTACACTATACTCAATACCGAATTACACCGAATTATACCGAATTACACTATACTCAATACCGAATTACACCGAATTATACCGAATTACACCGAATTATACCGAATTACACTATACTCAATACCGAATTATACCGAATTACACCGAATTATACCGAATTACACTATACTCAATACCGAATTACGCCGAATTATACCGAATTACACTATACTCAATACCGAATTACACCGAATTATACCGAATTACACTATACTCAATACCGAATTACACCGAATTATACCGAATTACACCGAATTATACCGAATTACACTATACTCAATACCGAATTATACCGAATTACACCGAATTACACTATACTCAATACCGAATTACGCCGAATTATACCGAATTACACTATACTCAATACCGAATTATACCGAATTACACTATTCTCAATACCGAATTATACCGAATTACACCAAATTATACCGAATTACACATAATTATACCGAATAACACTACACTGATTACCGAATTACACCTAATTTTATCCTTGATCATTGGTCAGGATTTTTCGATATTAATTTAAAGTTATTACACTGCAATGATTATGGGCAATTAGGCTTCACAGCATTATCATTATCAAAATGTATGGTTACTATCTATTAGTCCGACACCCCATTAGTCCGACAATTTGGTAGTTTATTTCTGATTTAACATAAAATTTATATGTCGTCCTGCCCGGTTATTAAATAATCAATAAGTGTGCAGTACAACTAGCGGATACAAAAAAACTACATCAAATGATGAAATCGAATGAGGGACAGCTTTTAATAATATTAGAATAAATTAGATAGGAATACATATAACATTAGAAAAATGAAATTAAGGAAAATTACTGAATTGTTTATATAAGTTATGTAAATATTATATGTATATATGTAGTCTAGTACCTATACCCATTTAATTATAATTTTTATTTCAATCGAAAAATAAAACGAGAAATAATAATACAGAAAGATGTAACTGTCGGACTGACTATTGGGGTGTCGGACTTTTGAGACGTCCCCAAAATGTATTAAGTTTTAATTTCTATAGAATTTTATTTGAAAAATTTAGCCCTCTCACTACGAATTAGACATATATGTCCCAGCATTTTAATATGTAACTTTTAATTGACAAAATTAAAAATACGTAAATTTTTTTACATCAAAATGCTTCAATTGAGCTCTGTCAAGGGGCTGTACGTATCCTGAAACTGTCTTTGGTGAATGGAAAATGAAGGGGGCCCGAACTGTTGTAATTAGGATTATGCAATAATTATGCATTGTCTTTTTTTCATTTTTACCATGTTCATCATTTTTAATACTTACTACTCGCAGTTATAGAGGATAACGCTAGAGTAATGCTCTTCAACTATACGAGGTCTTAGATTTTATGTAAGGTTTCATTAAGTATCACCTCTTCATTTTCCTCTTCCATCCGTGTGAGTGCAGCCACCAGTGCTTGTGTCCCGTTTCGTCACATTCCTTGGTAAGTGACGGCATTCACGGAGTAGCTTTTCTGAATCCATGAGCTTTGTCACCGACGGTGGTTGGTGACTTTGTTCATGGAGCCATTTTCCTTTCTGACTGCTTCTTCCAGTTCCTTGTATTTAATTTCCTTTTGACGTCAACGATATGGTCGAAGCAGACATTTAACCCCTACTAAAATTTGCTAAACTTTATGAACCTATAATATATATTGGTAAAAATCAATAAATATTTATACGTAATTATTAATAAATCGTAGTGAATTTAGTATCAATAAATTACATTTTTAAACTCTACACAACAATTTCACTTTTCAAAATAAGGAATTCTTTTCTTGTACTTTTATATATATATATTTTCTTTGTCTAACGCACCTGTTTCAGACTTTCAGCTGAAATATATCCCTTATCCTTATTTATAATAGTAGTATAGTAAATATTAATTTTCTAACCAATAGTAAATCTAAATTATTTGTTCCAATAAATCTTGTGTCAGCTGAAGACTTTGAGGTCAAAGGTCAAGATTAAGAGAGTAAATGCTATATTTTTCTTCTAAAACGTTAAATTAAAAAAAAAATTGTACACCTAAGAAGATTGCCTAGCTTATTTGAACGAATAACCTGTTATATTGTTAGATTTCGGGAGCAATCAGGTCAAAGGTTAAAGATCAAGGTCAAGGCCATTTGTAGCTCAAGAACTCGAAAAGTTTTAACCAAATTGTCTGAAATTTGATGGGACGATTGGTCAATGTCCAGGAACCATCTGGTAGAATTTTGGAAGCGATCCGGTCAAAGGTCAAGGTCAAGGTCATTTATAACTCAATAACTCGAAAAGTATTCAATCAAATTGTCTGAAACTTGGTGGGACGATTGGTCAATGTCCAGTTACCAGTTTATTAGACTTTGGGAGAGAACGGGTCAGTGCGACGGCGAAGGTATGTGCTCTAACGAGTGCACGTAATCTAGTTTAGCTTGTTGTATACAGTAGTTTGTTTAAATACACACTGCTTGTTTAATTACATAGCAGGGGGGTTTGGAGGTGGCACACCCCGGTCCCCCCCCCCTGCTCATATACCTACACATATATTTTAATAACTCCTTTAAGAAAATTCATAAAAATAAATTAGGTTACTTTCCCTTCTCTTGCTATAATGTCTAGTAATAAATATTATACAGTATCTTAAAATTAAGAAAAAAAATAGGGCTTTTAACCGGGGGAAGGGGGCTTACTATTTGGTAGCTAACTAATACTCTATAACTACCAAGGTTAGTTAGTTCGTTTCCCTATATAGAAGAGAGGGGCTTATATCTTGGGGGGGGGGGTTATGTCGGGGTACGGTCAAGAGCCCCTCCCCCTTGGTAATGAGCCCCCCCAGTAATGAGCCCCCCCTCTCTGTTTTTAATCCTTATTTACTTAGTTAAATAAATGAAGAACTACTTAGATAGAAATAACTGAGAGTTGCTAATGTAGTTTGTTGCATACGCTAGTTTGTTGTACTGCACACTTCATGATTAATGACCTGGCAGGGAGGTTCGAGGGGCGGCACGGCCCCTGATATACATATATGTTATGTTTAAACAATAATGAACTACAAAAGTGAAAATAAGTATTAAAAACAGGGGGGGATCCTGACCGGGGGGTGGGGGGGCTCTTGTCAGGGGGGGGGGGGGGGCCTTATGAGCTACACCCGCGCCGTTATGTCATGTAGGGGTTCGTGTACTGTGTACATATCTGTACCCCGTAAGACACAAACCCCTCTTCCCCCAGTCATCCCCTTTTTTACCTTTATTAATAAGGTAAAATTAAGGCCCTTCTTTTAACATAATATTAATCAGTTCCTTTATTCAATATTTAGTAGAATTGGTAAAGAATACATTTTGTCGGGTGTATGTC
>CANNZV010004121.1:0-46961 GCA_947561585.1 Caprella mutica
GACAATTTGACGTTTCCTCAGAAATTCCTCTGCTAAGGCAAGATTGCCTGTAATGCTCCAGGCCATCAAGTTGAATTGATGTCTCGTTGGAAGATGGCCTTCAAGGAAATTGCGTGGAATGAAAATGGGGGAATCTATTAGCATAGACAAAATAACAGGTAAAGAAGCAAGGCCAGGCCAAGCAGGTGTTATCAAAAGGGCATTACTAACTTCATCTTTTACAATTTTTTGAACACATTTAGAGATTAAGTTAATAGGAGGAAATAAATAAATATTATTTAACCATTTGACAGAGAAAGCATTGATGAATACTGAGTAAGGATCAAATCTCCAGGAGGCATATTTGGACAATTTTGCATTTGTTCTTGAGGCAAACAAGTCTATTTCAGGAAGGAAAGCAATTCTATTAATAATGGTCTTAAAGGCATCTGAATTCAAGCTATATTCATGAGAAAAAGTAGAGAATCTAGAAAATTGATCAGCAATGGTATTTTCAGTTCCTGGTATATGAATAGCTTCACATGAAATATTATTCTCAATTAAAATAGACCAAATCTCTAAAGCAAGTTGGCAAAGGGGTTTTGAATGGGTTCCACCCTTCTTATTAATAAATGATACAGATGTGAAATTATCAGAGCAAATTTGAAGGACTCTATTTTTGAGAAAAGGAAGAAAAGATAGGATACATAGTTTTATGGCTTTCAACTCTAAAAAATTAATATGATGCTGTTTCTCATCTATACACCAAGTGCCAGAGACATTTTCACCAGAAGAGATGAAACCACCCCAACCAGAAAGAGAAGCATCTGAGAAAAGAGTTATTTCAGGAGAAAGTTTATGAATTGGAGCTGATGGCACAGAAGATTCAAAATCTTTCCACCAGATCAGTTCAGCTTTAGAAGATTGATCAATAGTGATCTGCAAGTCCCAACAGTTAGAGGTTTTAATATACTGATTGAGGAGAAATTGAAGGTTTCTAAAGTGTAATGGAGCATGAGGGAAGGCTGGGCAAAAACTATTGATCAATCCAATGAAAGATGATAAGTCTCTAAGAGTTGATTTATTTTGAATTAAGGAATTGGCTAATTTATTGGCTTTATCTAATTTCTCCTTTGGAAGGGAAAGTTTCATCACATCTGTGTTCCAAATAAAACCTAAATGTTTGATTTCCTGTGAAGGAACAAGACTGGATTTCTTGTAATTAGGGTGAAACCCAAGACTCAGAAGTAGTTTTAATGTCTGATGGACTTGAAATTCTAACTTACTGAAAGAAGAGGCACAAATAAATATATCATCTAGATATGCAAGAATTTTGATTCCTTGATTTCTTAGAAAATTAATAACCGGTTTGAGAACTTTAGTGAAAATTCTAGGAGATGATTTCATGCCAAATGGCAGAACATTGAATTGATATCTTTGAGAATCATGTTCAAAGCAAAGAAATTGTTTACTATTGTCATGTATAGGAACTGAAAAGAATGCATCAGTAAGGTCTATTGAAGCCATATAATCCCCTGGAGATAAGATATCTTTAATGGTATCGTGAGTGTCCATTTTGAAATGGACATCAGTAATTTGCTTATTTATTTGAGACAAATCTATTATCATTAGATTATTACCGTTAGCTTTTTTGACTGTGAAAACTCTAGAAAGTAACTGAGAAGGACAGGGATTAACTTTTGAAATTGCTTTAGAGAGTAAATGTTTCTCTATTTCATATTTGAGGGATGAAATTTTTTCATCTGACTTAGGATTAGAAATAGCTGGATCTGGTAGAACAGGATTGTCTGTGAATTGAATTTTGTATCCATCTCTGATAATGTTAAGGATGAAACTATTGCAAGTGATATTAGACCAATTCTGTAAATACCTGGAAATGTTTCCGGCTCTCTTAATTTGAGAAGCCTCTTCCCCTTCTGCGGAAGGAGGGCTTTCCTCCTCTAGAGGAACCATATCTCTGGTTGTACTGAAATGGCTGACTCTGGCTTGTTTGGCGCCTTACAAACCCAGAAGTGCCAGAACTAGGACCCGCTTGGTTAGTATTGAACCGCTGAAAGTTAGAACTTTGTTGGTTCATACTCATTGTTGACCTGTTTTGGGTACCTAGAAAGTATCTCCCACTGCCCGATGGGACAACCTTTTGGATAGTGGCTTGTGATTTGTTGGCATTTTCAGCAGCAGTATGAAATTCAGAGCCAAATAGATCCAAATGGGTAACCGGTTGCGAGAAAAGATTCTGCTTCAAGTCTTGTTTGATGAACCTAGCCGTTAGAGCCCTTCTTAATCTGCTTGTACGCAGATTTGCTGAACAAGTAAGCTGAATAGAAGCGGCAATTTTTTCCCTGTTAGGATCATTGGCTTCCATAGAATCCAACACATCAATCAAAGGTTTGATGGCAGCACAAGAAAGTTGTTGGATTCTATGTAAGGACCTCTGCTTAAAAGCATCTTGGGCATTAGATTTACATTTATGCCAAAGGGGAGAGGGAAGATGAGGCGGCTCGAAATGATGAGAGACATCTGGCTTAGGTTGATACCTTTCGGAAATAGTCTTAATTTGATCATCAGTGAGATCAATATCGGCCACATTAGCGTACCACTGTATGACTTCTTCACCAGGAGACCAATTAGTCTTATTAGCAGAGCTAATTACAGGCAAAGGGTTAGCATTAGATACTACAACATTAGACTCTTCAGGTTGAAGGGATTCTTCCACCAGAAAACCTTCAAAATCATTATCCCTTTCGACATAGAATTCATTGGCATTATTTGTAACACCTTCATTTATAGAAGGGAAAACATGTTCGAGCTGAGGACTCTGAATTTGAAAAGCTCCTGCATTTACTCCACTATGAACAATAGGGATACCATGCTGAGACTGCTCACAACGGGCTCTAGAACTGACTCCACTACGCGAAGTAGGGATGGCGTTACGAGACCCGTGACTTAATTGCGGGCTTACAATAGTACCACTAGAAATTACTGGGTTGTAAGAGATATCAGGCTGAATAAATTCAGCCGAAGATGAAGGAATTTCACATATGAATTCTTCAACACCAGTATCCAAAATGGAAATCAATTGGTTAGGGCCTGTGACGTAATTGTCTCCTCTACTAGTATCGGATACATCCGAAATGCAAGGCTTTTTAGTTGGTTGGCTTTTACTAGAACACGGATCAATGGTAACCTTCCTCTTTCCTGAACTTCGTTCATTTTCGATTTTTGAAACTCTTTTAACCAAATCATCTAATGACTTATTCTTTGCTTTATTTTCATCAGAGATTTCTTTTAAAAAAGAATGGATGCTGGATAAGGTAACAGGATCAGGTTCTAATGAATTGTTCGATTGGTCACTTATAGATTCACTCATTGTAACAAAATTATTACCACTTATTAATATCTAAAACACAAGAGAAAAACCTTTATTAATAAATGAAATAAAATTAAAAGGGTACTCATCTTTTACTGAAGATTCGAAACTACCAATCGGTAGGTACTAGAAACAGAAAACTGTACAACCGAGCAGACACCATTTGATGTTTACGTTATGCGCGCCCGAAGATTACTGAAGTAGCATACACAGAGATTCACCTGTTCACCTATGTTCTTTTTCTTATCAGAAACAACGGGCGGCCCAATTGAGCGTTTGAAGATCAAAGCACGGTTTGTCGACGAAATAGCTACAGAATCCTTGCGCTATCCTCTAAAATTGCATGGAGAGTTAAAACATGACAAAAATAAAATAAGCGACACGTGATCCAAATTACAACAGTTTGGGACCCAAGGCACGTCACCCCTTCTCTTCCATTCACCAAAGACAGCTTCATGAACCCCTCGGTGCTTATTTACAATAAGCAGTTTAGAATAGATTCATAACAATAAATGCACTGACCATCGAAAAATCACTTGATTGATTACCCATCTCATTTTCACGGTACTTGAGGAACCCTGTTCAACAACCAATGTTTCAGTATCGCTTACTTTACGTTGATCCAGTGTAGCACTAGTGTGCCAACCCAGCAAACATGAATGTATCTATTCGATGTCTAAACGACTCTGTATAACCTCTCTTCCGACATCGAATACCAGTAACAAATTAGACATGGTGACATCAAGTAGACATCAATCCGATATCCGTTTGCACCGCTAAACCGCATCATATCAAGTATATTTGGCATCGAAGCGATATCGTTATAACAGCGTTGAATAGAAAGATAAATTACGACATCTAACATACATAGGGATTCTGCATCGAACAGACGCCTAATTATATGTCTAATATGCTTCGAAACGATATCCACTTGCATCCATAAAATAAATAAATTAAAATTGAAAACTCTTACTTCATTGATATAGAGTTCTGTACATTTAGATTCATAGCAATTTGATTAATGTTACATAATGTTATGTGTAAATTAAATGGGAAGAAATGAAGTGATGTGTCCTGGTATCGTTCGTGGGCCCATCCGTCCTCGTGCCAGTACCTCTGTGTCACATTGCCACCGTGGATGCATTTGACTAAAAAAAAATGTTGATATTAAACGACCCGGAGATACTTAAAGATATTTTAAAGTGAATAGAACAATACAGGCAAGCACTGCTTTTATAACCAAAATCACAACTTATTGTTATTACAAATAGTAATGATCGAGTTGGTCAAATTTTTATATAATTGTAACTCCTTAAATATTTCGTTCTCTATGAGTTCAAATTATAGAAAATGTTTTGAGGCCACGACTTAGAATAAAGATGAAAGTTCTGTGATGCATTAATTAAAATTAATAGATAATTAAATTTTTATAATTTTTGTGTTTCATTGAACAAACAGGAATTTTGTGCTCTGTGAAATATCTATAATTTCCAACACGTGATAAAGGAAAATATAATAATTATTATTTAACTACTATTTAATTAGAAGCAAAATAGCTGAAGGTATGAAACCAAATGAAATAAAAGTTAAATAATGATTATTATATATAGATTTATTGAGTCCAATAACCACTTTAAGTTTAATTATCTATATTGTGAATCACTGAATTTCAATCGTCTCATTTGCAGCTTTTAGCACTATGGTGAAAGCTCAAGTTATCGGATGTGGGGTTCCGCATTTTATGTGGAAAAATTATTTATGTAATGATTTTTATTTCTACACTTATATTTTACGTACTGTTATCATGGATGCCAATTTAAGTAAGAATTGAATAATGATAATTATTATTAGTTATTTCTTACATATTCGAAAAATGTGGAACCGTCTGATAACACAGAATTTACTCTAAAATGAAACATGTTAACTAGCCAAGAAGCAATGAGAATGGAAAGTGGCTCCATGGACGAAGTCACGACGCTCATGAATGCTGAAAAGCTACTCCGTGAATGCTGTCACAATAACCGAGGAATGTGACAAAAATGGTCACAAGCACCGGTGTCTGCACTCAAGGATGGAAGAGGTAATAGTAAATGAAGTCTACGAGCCTACCTAACACAAAATCTAAGACTTCATACGTAATTGTAGAGCATAACCCTAGCGCTATCCTCTAAAACTGCATGAAGAGTTAAAAACATGATGAACATAAAATAGACTATACATAATCCAAATTACAACAGTTTGGGTCCCAAGGGACGCCACCCCACTTCTCTTCTATACACCAAAGACAGCTTCAGGAACCCCTCGGTGCTTATTTATAATAAGCAGTTTAGAATAGATTCATAACAACAAATGCACTGGCCATCGAAAAATCACTTGATTGGTTATCCATTTCATTTTCACGGTACTGGAGGAACACTGTTCAACAACCGATGTTCCAATATCGCTTACTTTACGTTGATCCATTGTACAATCGCACTAGCGTGCTAATGCCTTATCGTACCTTTACAACTAACGCAGTCCCTTATAAGTTATAAGTGTATTAATTTTAAAGGGAGCACTACGTTATAGAAAGGTACAATCCAATTGAATAGAAATAGTTCCTACATTTCTTTACGTATTATAAAACAGGAAGATGAGAAGAAAATGAATTTCAAAATTTGAAACTATTTTTTTAAAACTACGTATCTGTTTTCGCACTTCTGGTCGAAGTATAAATTCAGATATCGTTTGGAAACAGACATGCCAACGCCAAGATGATGATGTTAAACCCATGTATCGGTTTTCGTGTTTCTATCCGAAGTGTAAATTCAGATATCATTTAGAAACAGACATTCCGATATCTACTATGAATCGAAATGGTTGCTAAGTCGATACCCACCGTTAGCGCTACGAATTCGACAGCAAACGGCATCGAATCGACATTCATATGTTTGTTGGGATGAAGTGGCTCTGAGTTATATATGAAGAAACAAAAATTTAATAATTCAGGAGTTCCACTGTATTTGATTAAAACAGACGACAGAAAATATGAGACTCATAACAGCTTTTCTATAACTTTTAAAACGCATCAAATACACATTGTTTTTATATCTAGATTTATGCATCGTTTTCGTAGAAAAATATCGATCTATCTATCGATTTCGTTACTAATTTTCGATGTATTAAATTATATATTGATTCCACATCTAAAATAGATGAAGATTTATGATGTCGATTTCATGGTTTTTTCATGTATCGATTCGATTAAAATTCATTAATAAATTTAGATATCCGCTGTCCCAGCTTTGAATTCGACATACGATATCGAATCGATAGACCGTTGTTTATAGGGAAGGAGCGAGGTTCTGATGAAAATGTGTAGGAGGAGAAGAGTGATTGAAGGAAGAAATAATTGAAGAGGATGAGTTGCGCAGATGAAGAGGATGAATGGCGCAGATGAAGAGGAAGCCGATGAAAATGGCACTCTTCTAGTAACACCTGACTGACTGACTGACCTATCTATTTTGCGGAAAACAGCAAAATCATCTACAGTAACTGGCTACTTTACGAAATAAAATAGTTAGGCTGCCTTCTACTTATTTACAGTCTGAGACGTAATTTACTTATCAACTTCTACATAAATTAATCCTCATAAAAGTCAAGAAGAAGAATACTGTGGAATAGTTATATGATATTGCTAGGTACGTCATTTAGACATATACCTAGGCTCCTAGCTAATTTGAATTTCTGCAATCTGGATCATTAGGTACATCATACATGTCTGCTCAGTCTTTTTATTGTCTTTAAAATTTTTTTTTTTGTACTGGCAGCTGACTTTTTAGTTCTGCTTGATAAATTATTCCTACCTATTGGTAGTTACCAACGGCAACTTCCAAGTATGGATGTACCTAATATAACTAGACTATTAGCTACCATTTTATTATTTTTTGAAGGGAAATTATTAAATTAATAATTAGGAAAATGTTAGCATAATTTGTCAAAAGTTGGCAACTAGGTAGTAAACCTTGATAAGTTGACAGTCAGTAATGAGATTATGAGATAATGAGACTAATTTTATCTTTATTTACTATCTTAATCTTTAAGAGTCACAAGACTTGAAGATGCATTATCATTTATGCACCATGACCATGCCACTAGCCAGTCTGTATTTGGTGCACCAAAACCCACTGACTTGCTCAAAAAGCTGAAAAAATCCACCAACATATTTGGCTGATTCCAGTCTGCAAAGTGTGTCAAATCTGTCTCCAAGATTTTATTTTGAGAACAATTTGCCTCAAAATATTTTCAAATGTGTCTGCAATATAACCAAATTCTTTAAAATGTCTCCTATAACCAGTCCTATTATCCTATAATAACATGTAAACATAGGAATTTGCTGGTAAAGCTGGGGGGTGAGGAGGAGAGGAGTGAAATACTGAGGAGAACAAAGGAACTAAGAAACTCGACAAGATTCAGAAAGGTATACATCAACAGAGACATGACAGCAAATGAGAGGGGAGTGGACAGGAAACTGAGGGAGGAGCTGAAAGAGAGAAGAAATGCAGAGGAGGGTGCTACTTTTGTCATCAGGAGGGGTAAAATTGTGAGGATTGAGGGAGGAGCAGATAAAGAAACAACAATGATGTGGCTAATATGGGAGGGGTAACACCAAAGGTGAGAGGAAACCAGGAAAATTTTCATGGGGGAATGCGAGGGGGATACAGAGACATAGTGAGGGGGGCCGCCAGGGGTCATCTGAATCCTGGCAGTGTGCGAGTGGAAGTGAGGGAGAGACGATGAAGGGGGTGTCTTGTATAAGATTGATGAATGTGCAGGGTTTGAGTAGTGGGAAAAGTGCAGAGATATTGGATATGGTGAATGAGAACATGTTGTTATGTCTGACTGAAACTCAAAAGAAGGTGGATGATGTCAGGATTGAGGAAGGAATAATGATATTGCAGAGTCTGAGAGTATGAGGGAGATGCAAGATAGAAAAAAAGGAGGGGGGCTGATTTGTGCATATAAGAAGAGAATAACAATATAGATTTTGAGAAAAAAGAGACAAAGAGTAGAGAAATATTGCACATGAAGGGAAGTTTCGGGAAACTTGAGTTGACATTGGTGTTGGTATATTTGAGGACGGGTAATGATGGGGGTTGAACAGTTTAATGAGGAAATTGTGAGGGAATGTGAAAAAATAGTTGAGGCAGTGGGGGAGAGGCAGGGGGTTCTTGTGCTGGGAGATTTTAATGGACATCTGGGGTATTTAGGGTACCAGGATGAAAATAGAAATGGAAAGTTAGTCAACAGATTTATTGAGACAAATGATATGATTTTGCTGAACTGTGATAAATGTGAGGGGATATACACATGGGAGAGGGGGGAACAGAGAATTGCGAATGACTTGGTGATGTTGAATGAGAGACTGTACGAGAGATTCGTGGAAATGAAAATTGATGAGAATAGAGAGGTGATTGAAGTTTCGGACCACTGTGTAGTGGACACTTACCTAAGAGTGGAGTTGAGAGAGGAGGGATGTGAGACTGAGAAGTGACATGAAGCAGAGTACTATAAGTTTACAAAGGAGAGGAATGGAAAGTTTAAAGCTGGAGTTGAGGAGGAGTTGTTAGGGGTGTAAGAGATGAGCATAGAAACAATAAATGGTAGGTATTTTGAGAAAGGTAGCTGATAGAAGACTGAAGACAAAGTATAGGAGGAAAGTTGAAAGGAGTGGGAAGATAGAACAACCATGGATGAATGAGAAGGTGAGTGAGGAAATAAAGAAGATAAGAAAATTGAACAAGGAGCACAGAAACTTTATAGAAGTGGAAGGCAAGGAGGAGGCATTGAGGAGGTATACAATGCAAAAAGAGAAAGTGGTACAAATGATAGCAAGAGAAATGAGACTACATGAGGAGAGATTGGCATCAGAAATAAGGAATGGAAATAGAGGTAAAGAACTATGGAAAAGAATCAACAAACTAAGAGGAAAAGAAGAGAAAAGAGAAGATCTGAAAATCTACAACATGGAGGGACGTGTGTTGGAGGGGGAGGAGGTGAGGGATTTCTGGCAGGGGATATATCAAATGCATCCAAACAGGATGGAAGAAATATAGACAGAGAAGATCAGGGGAAGATATGATGAAGAACTTGAACTGAGAAGGAGACAAGAGAGAGAGGAGCAAGAACAAGTGAGATTTGATCTACCAAGAATTGTGCTGGACAGATACAGTCATGTGAAGGTGATGCACGTAGAAGTGGAGAAGGAAGAAATAAAGAAAGTGATAGAGAAGCTGAAAAACAGAAGTGCAGGAAGAGTGGATGGACTGAAACCGGAAATGTATAAAATAATGGGGAAAAGCGATGGATTTTTGGAAGTAGTGAAGAATAGCTATAGAAGAGTGATAGAGTCGGGAGAGCTTCCGGAAAGCTGGAAGAGGTCCAGAACAGTAATGTTGAAAAAAAAACCAACAGCGGCGGACCTTAGACCAATAGCTATGACGGATGTTTCGTATAAAATGATGATGGCGGTGCTTAGAGATAGAATTGAGGAACATATAGATGAAGATGGATGAGCAGATAGGTTTCACACCAGGAGGGATGATAGAGGACAACTTGTTTGTTCTGCAGGAGATGTATAGGAGGAGGGAGGGGTAGGTATTGGTAGCAGTTGATTTCAAAAAGGCATATGATTCAATTAGGAGGGAGACGGTGCTGGAGGTGTTGAGGGATTACAGGGTGGAGGGAAGAGTGATAGAATTGTTCAAGGAGGTATATTGCGGAGATAGGACCAGAGTGGAGTTGGGATGTGGGAGTGCCGTGGAGATGGAAGTGGAGAGTGGTATCAGACAGTGGTGTACTGCATCGACCGTCCTGTTCAAATTGATTACTCATAAAATAATAAACGCTTTGAGAAGGAAGATGAGAGGATTACAGGTGGGGGATGTGAGGGTGAGAAGTTTGTTTTTATGCAGATGATGGATTGCTGTTGGGTCGAAGTGTGGAAGAAGCAGAGGAAGGTATAGAGGAATTGAAGAGAGTGGCAGGAAGATATGGACTGGAGGTGAACACAGGGAAGAGCCAGTGCATGTTGTTCAATTTAAGAGGTGAGGTGAATGAAATAGCAGGTATATCAGTGGTGGAAGAAATTAGGTACTTGGGGGTGAAAATTGGGAATCGGAAGAATATGTTTGAAGGGCAAAGGAAGAATATGGTGAATAAGTGGAAATGGATGAGTAATCTGACCTATTCTGTTATTGAGAAAAGTTGCCACAAGGTATTAATTGGAAAGAATTATTGGAAAGGGGTTGTTCTGCCGAGAGTGCTGTATGATGCGGAGGTTTTGGGACTGAGGGGAGGAGATATGGATGTTATTCTGAGGCAAGAAAATGCAGCAATGAGAAGAATGTTGGGGGCGTCGAGAGGGGTGGCTGTTGCGGGAATGAGGGGAGATGTGGGAATTGGAACGGTGAGGAGTAGAGTAGCTAGAGGTAGACTGCAGTATATGAGAAGAGTTGAGCAGGGAGAGAATGAAATGCTGAAGAGAGTGGCTAAACGGAGGGGAAGTGAATGGGTGAAGCAGACCAGGAAATGTATGAGCTGGGCTGGTATTGAGGAGTAGGAACTAAAGACAATGACAAAGGAGGCTGTGAAGAAAAGAGTGGCGGAGAAAGTGCATCAGTAATGGATAGAGGAAATGGAAGGGAAGAGCAGCTTGAGAATTTCCAGAAGGTTTAAAACAGAGATGAAGGAGGAAGATCATGAGGGTGGTATGGAATCTACAGTGTGGTTTGCAGTGAGAACGAGAAGTTAGAAGTTGGGATGCAGGAGATGGGGTGAGGAGAGTGTGGAGTGTAGGTTGTGTGGAGCAGAAAGAGAGGATGATGAGCACTTTATATTAGAATGCGGAAGGTTGGAGGAGATAAGAAATGAAGCCATTGAACTCCAGAGACCGAGAAGGGAGGACTTGGATGAGGTTTTGGGAGGATTTCTGTTTGGTGGAGAGGAGAGAAGGGGTGGAAGGAGGGTGCTGTACAGGATGTGGAGGCTGAGGTAGAGGGGGGAAGCTTTTGTAGCTGGAGATTTGGTGGGGTGAGGTGCTGTTTTCTGGAGTGTAGATGACCAGTGAGTTGAGTGTGATAGATAATTAGTGTAGTGATAAGTATAGTAATAAGTGTAAAATTAAGTGTTCGTGATTAAGCATAATGCTAAGTGAAGCTTGAAAATATGAAAATAAGTGAATCGTTTTTTTTTCCAATGTGATGGCAGAGGTAAAAGCCTGAAGTAGTGTGAAGGAGGACAGACCCGCTGAAAAGGGTATCTACAGAAAATCACATTGACCTTGTCTCCAAGATCTTACAAAGATATTTTTCCCCTCAAAAGATGTTTCCAAAGATCTTTGGCAACATGGACCAGTCAGTATTTGAAGCACAGAATCCCCAGTCTGTATTTGGTGCACAAAATCCCACTGACTTTTTAAAAATAGCTGAAAAAATCCACCATAAATATCCAGTAATTCAGCTGATCCACCAACATTTTCCCAATTTATCCACCAAAAATTAATGGTAACAAAGGAATAAATAGTTCAAAATCCACCGTCTTTGCCATAATATTTTATTCGAAGTGGAAAAAATTCCACAAACATTTCGGTGGAATTTACCACCAAATACAGGCTGGCAGAATCCCACTGGCTTTATCAAAAAGCTGACAAAATCCACCATAAAATTAGGCAAATTTACCAACTTTTTGTCAATTCTGCCACTGAAAATTATTGGTAACATAGGAATAAATAGCTAAAATTCTGCCGACTTTGGTAGAATATTTTATATTTATACTAGAGTGTAAATAATTCCGCTGACAAGTTGGTGGAATTTACCATGAAATACAAACTGCACATGGACGCACTCCAGTCTGCATTTGGTGCACAAATTCCCACTGACTATTTTAAAAAGCTGAAAAAATCTACCAACAATTTCCAATATTTTGACTGATCGATCCACCAAGATTTTCACAATTTATCCACTGGAAATTAACCAGTCTACAGTCACAGAATATGGGACATTTTTAACATTTTCTGTGAGAACAATCTTTAATTTCCTCCTATATTTACATGTATTTTACTGAGAACAGAAGGCAAAATTGAGGATTTCTTGGAGAACAGTTAACCAATTCCTGCAGTCTGTTCAAATTAATGGTAACATCCAACTTCAAGTAATAAATCATGTCCAAACGTGCCATATTGATGGCGAGTTTGTGACAGTTATTTTGAGTCCTTCAATTGCTAATGGCAAGAAATATCTAATTTTCTCCTATGCTGCAGTGTTATTTTGGAGAGAATTTATGATAATTTGATCATTTTGAAGAGATATTTTGTTATTTTTGGAGAGAATTGGAGAGACAAATGGTGAGTGTATGAAAAAACACCCAAAACTTGTTTTTTTCATAATTTTTTTTTTCACAAAATGTTGATAATTCCAATGAATAATATATCTGAGACTGATTATATGTAGTAAATAAACGTCCATATTAATATTTCATGTATGTAGAATATATAGAATTGAAATAATAATGCATCTACACTGCTATTGATGTGCAGCACAGCATCAGCTGTTGCTAGCTTTTGCTCTGCTATCCACTGCACCTGAAGTGTGACAGCTATGGGCCATGGGCATGGCTTTTCAAAGGGGCATACATATTATCAAAGATATTAAACTGCAATAAGATAAACGTAGTGATGTAGCTACTACTCTCGCAAATTTCTGTTTGAAAAGGACCCATTAAAGGTCTGTACTGTCATCGGAGTAAAGCAGTAATGAAATTTAACTCTAGTAAGGACAATAAGGAGGTATGTTGTGTGCGTGACGTCATAACAGCAACACTGAAATCATATTTAACCCTATAGTTACTTAACTCTCGAAAGTTTACTCACTGTCTTATGCTCTTAGCCACAATTCTTTTGCATGGAAAGATATTCTTCAAACCTGGCTTTAGGAAGAATAAGAATCACTACTCTGAAGATGCAGCTTTTAACTATGTTGACAAAACTGTGTATCTCTGTTTTCACAACCCTGTGGCTGGTGATAAAATTTCAAATTGCTCTACAATTTTCCAAAGTTTGGTTAATCCATTTTGATGTATCTGTGAGAAGATTTTTCATTTTATGGCAGGAATCAGGAGGCAATAACAGTTTATCAAATGAAGGATCATCTTATAACTGTTCCAATTTCTATAGTAGGACTGAAAATCAATTTCTAGCTACTAATATTGTTTGAACCTTCCACTATTCATATTACTATTAATAATGTTTGAATCTTGATTGAAGATCTCTGCAAATACATCAATGGCTTTTGGTAAATTAAAAAAAAATTAATCTAGACTATTTCCCCACAAATTTTAATAACACAAATTTGACGTCACTGTAGATGAATTCTCTGATTTATTAAAACAATGTTGTGTGATACATCGTGTTGGAAGCTCTGGAGTACTTTTTTGATGATCTATGGTTCCACCATGCCAGTGTTAGCACCAATCTAGTATGCTGCACTATCAGTAGATATGAAAGCAACTTGACAAGATAGTTTCTTTCAGATGTTTCTTGGTATCATCTGCATTTCTTGATCTGGTAATTGAACAAGCTTGTAATTCTGCTTTTGGTGGGCCCCATTATTTGCTTAGGTAGCAACTATTGCTTGTCAAGTGAGTTTTCTTTCTCAATTTCTTTTGTGATGAATGAATCTGATGAAAAAAAATTCTTCATATTATGTTTAACACTTCCATAGCAAGATTTAATTAACTTTTGGGGGCTAATGGTGCAGTGATATATATTTCCAATAGAATTAGGAATATTGCTTGGAGAGATATGGCATACCATTACTATATATGTAATCAATCTGTACGTCTAGAAATTTGATGCCATAAACTGTACAGTTTTTTGTTAGTTTTTAGTGTCATTGCTTGATCACTTACTGTTATTTTCCCTCTTCTATTGTGGTTTAGGACATTAAACTTAAGATCTTTTCTTGTATTATGATTTTATATGGACTGCAGACGCCAAATGTTGTTTCATATATCTATATTTGTACCAATGTCTCCTCCCCTTGCATTAGTACTAGCATATTTAATGCAAAGAGTACAGTAATATTTAATCTATAGGTGATTTGTTATTCAACATATGATTTTGAGAGATCACCTGTGGATTCTGCACAAAATATTGTCACATTTTGCTTAAGCAGAATCTGCATATTGTTTTTCTATTTAACACACAATAATTATTCAATTTCAACAGGCTCTTCTTTTTGAAGTTTGTGAAAGAAAATATTCACTATTTAGAGCTTTCTTTGCATCTTCATTTGATTTGCTTGCATATTTTTCACCCCTTTCTGAAAGTTTTCCCAATATATTTTGGCAAACCTCATCTGTTACTGTATTCTCATGATGTTTCTTTTCAAAGTATTTTTTAACTTCACTTTCACCTTTAGTTCCCTCCAAATCTTGTATTATGGTATCATCAATTTGTATGGTAGCTGTAATCAATTTTCAGTCTTTTCTATAGTAGGTACTAGCTACTAATATTGCTTGAACCTTCCACTATTCATATTACTATTAATAATGTTTGAATCTTGATTGAAGATCTCTGCAAATACATCAATGGCTTTTGGTAAATTAAAAAAATTAATCTCGACTATTTCCCCACAAATTTTAATAACACAAATTTGACGTCACTTTGGATGAATTCTCCGATTTATTAAAACAATGTTGTGTGATATATCGTGTTGGAAGCTCTGGAGTACTTTTTTGGTGATATATGGTTATAGACTTATAATGCAATAAACATGATGAGTCATTACACAACTAAGGTCGACCCGAGTCTGTTCCTGCAATTTTCATTCTGATGTCAACTACAGATATACTAAAAGTTGGAGAGTTCTGATTTTCTACGAGTATGTATAATGATAAAAGGTCTGTAATCCCTGAAAATGAGAGCTCTTTCCCTCTCATACTTTTTCTATTATTTAGTAAAATATTAAGGAGTTGGAAATACCAAACTTCAGGGTCGAGTCCTGCACTTACAGGGACGTTTCCCGCTCAACCGTTCCTCTATACAAGATTCATATTCTCGCACCGTGGGAACAGACTTATAAGGCCGATGAAACGGCAATACAAGCCTTCCACTGCAGTGTAGACAGCTTCAGGTTGCATGTCGAGTCTCCAGCCCCGCCTCCCAAACCATAACAGCGTAGTTCATAATAGGTCTAATCATGGTGGTGAAAATCCACATCATGACCTTCGGAGAGAGCCCCAAGTCTGTGCAACTGCTCGCCTACATAGTAGGAGACATCTATTGGCTTTAGCAGACTTCTCAACTATGTAGGGGATTCAGCCCAGCTTTGAGTTCAGACTCCAGAGTCACTCCAAGATAAGTTACTCTGTCCACAAGCCGAATTCCTTGTCTCGTATGCCTTAGAGGGCGGTACTTCCACAAACATAGCAAAAGTTTTATTGCTGCACAAGGATAGTCCAGATTCTCTGGCCCAATCCTCTACAGTTATCAAACCTCCCTGGGTATTGGTAAGTTAGGTGAGTTATTCAAAACTTTGATGCAATACATAGGTAAATTAAACAAATTATGAACTTTTTATTCTATGTGTAATAAGATTTGGCTAATGTATTCAGCTACCTACAGCGTTAAAAAAAAACATATTATTGAAATTAACAACAATAATCTGTATAACTATTTTAAATCTATTACACAGCGGTATCACATTTCCAGTTTCTTACATCACTTTTGTTTTTTTGTACTATGTACATTGATGAACAATTAATTCTTGATTAAATATTATTAGTTATGATATCCAGTTCTCTCCACTGGATTAATGTGGACAATGAAAAAGTTTACATGTCGTTTGTATACTTCGTTTTCGTCAGCATTTGGTGTTTGTGGAGGAGGAGGACTAGGTGTGAGATGATCCGCAAGTTACTACTCAGTACTTCACACACACAGGTTCCTTTGGAGTTGATGCTTGATGTTCATGCTTACTCAGAGACACTAGACAGACTGACTAGACGAAGACTGGCCCAACTACAGACCAACAAATCCCCACTCCTTCAGACAGATCTTCACAAAATAGACGAAACAAATCACCCAACTGACTTGTGCCCCCTATGCAATAGACAACTCCATGACACAAACCACCTCTTCAACTGCCCTGATGTGCCCACGAGACTGGAGACGATGGACCTGTGGCGCGACCCGGTGGCTGTAGCGGCTCTGCTGGCTGAGTGGGGGGATAAGCTGGGATGGTGCCGGGGGGACGGGGAGTGAGCACAGCCGGCCGTGGGGCTGAGCGGTGGGGGTCGACACGAACGAACGAACTCTTTATGTTGAAAGGTTCATTTCAATTGAGACAGCTGTAGGAGGCATCTGTTGCTCCCCCAAATTCATCTTATTATCGCTATTGCTTGCTGAACTTTCTGTGGAGTTGCTGGCAGTGGCTCAATAACTGAATTATATTCGATAAGTTCATCTTGATACAATTGAAGCAAATGTGGATTGGGGTCGTGGGGTACACTCATCTATCAGGAGGATAGATGCCAGTCTTCGAAAAGGGTTGAATTAATATTTTGCAGTGTAAATAGTTCATGCCAGACTGCTCCTGTAAGTTTAATGAATTCTCTTTTGCAAATTCTCCTTGCGTGATTTTTGATGGACCATTGAGCAATAACTTTATCCCACTTTTGATTTAAGGGGCTTGAAGCAACACTTATCTAGTGGCTGTAGCCTATCGGTTGTATGTTAAGGTAGCTTGAAGAGAGCTACTCCCTCGGTTCTCTTGCAGAATTTCAAATTTGTATCGTACCTTTAAAAATGATAAAGGAGGTAATTTCTCTCCTGCTGCAGATATTTCTGCCATGACAATTATGGCTTCTCTGCTGCTAGTGCAGAGGTTCCCAACATCTTGGCACTCGCTACCCCTTTCGTAAAAGCTTGAAAACTATGCGACGCCCCTTATTTAGGGCTTATTATCAACAGCTTAATTTTATTTTTATTTTCTATGAACGGCAGGAAGGGATATCTGAATCTAGAAATGACGCTTGCAAGTTTCAGAGCGCATACCTTGGCCACTTCAATTGATTGTGGTCTTTTCGTGACCTTGGACCCGATCATTCCCAAAATTCAATCAAATGGTTCCTGGATAATGATTTCAGGAAATTTGGTTGAATATTTTTGAGTAATGCAAATAACAAGATTAACATTAATTTATGATTGATAACAAAATTAGGTACAAAAAAAAAATAACCTTTGCAATTTTGAAGAGGTAGCTAATATATGCTGATCAAAACATAGCCTTGCCGGGATGCCCTGTTGGGGCACCGGCATGTTTGAGCTGGAGTCCACAGGGTTCAGTTATTTTTGATAACACATAGGTTAAATGATGTTTTTACAAGTTAAAAAGTATGAGTTTATTATAAGTGATTAATATAGGAGAACCCTCTGTGGTTCACCTCATACAACTGACTAGATTGTTCAAAACAAGCTTTATTTGTTAGCTAACCAGGAAACAATTATACAAAAAGCGACATAGCTAAACCAGGAAATGTTATCATAAGACAATTATGCTGAGTAGGGCTGTACTGATACTATCGGTATCAGTACTTGTTATATCGGCCATTTTTTAGGTATCGGTACTCGATATCGGATCGGCAAATATTAATTAAAAAATGCCCATACCACCGTTACTATTAAAGTCCTTTTTAACAAAAATTCTCTTATTACATCTTATATAGATTTAGTTTCTATTGTTGAAAAAATATACAATAAATATCATCATAACTAATTAATATTGTTCAAAGTGTCTTTTCTTAAATTTAACAGTAGCAGACAACATTAAACAGAAATTGAAACGTGTTCAGACGGGCAACTGAACCAATTATGACAGACGTACGTATTTTGATTATAATGATTAAATAGGTGGTAAGAATTAAGATTCGGGTTAAATTGTTGTTGGGGGGGCCGTGTCCCCAAACTTTGATTACGATTTGCAAACTAGAATACTGAACCTCAACTTGTTTTATTATCCTTAACGGTGGTATTAACAATGCAGCAGATTTTTGATGATGTATTTTCAAACTATAGGTTTATGTACAAATGGAGTTGAATACATGGGATGTTGGTAGCTTATTTAGGGTTTCACAAATGGACTCCAGAACTGACAGCCAGCCTGAAAACAAATAGCTAACATAAGAACAATGACTACACTAATATAAAATATATACATATACGCTATATGAAACAATGCTCACCTAAGCTGGCTTCAAATCTTAAAGTATCAGTGCACATACAATACACAATCTAGAATTGTTATAATCTCCCGGTATCAACACTTAAATTCACAATTATATTTACATATTGTCACTTCTGAAAAATACCATAACACAGGTTAACTATAGCTCATAACCAGAACACGAATCACAGAGAGCACACAATATAACCTCACTGTACAACAGCTCAACAGCAACTAACTACATATAACACCTTCTGTACTGAGTACAACTTCACAAACAAATGGCAATCTATATTTTGACTCAATTTTAAAGTACTTATACCAAAAGGTAACCATACAATATTACATGCCTATTCTAATTTTAATGTTCTCTATTCTAATCTAACAATTTATTACTCTAATACTTTAATGCATCTATTACATTTCAGATTCTAATCTTTTTAATCTATTAACTAGCTCCCATTACATTGTTATTAGTAAGAAATTATTATGTTTAAAAAGCGTGTGATTTAAATCTATAAATCATAAGCTCACGTACCGTGGCGTATGTAAGTTTATAAACAAAATGGCTGTCTGATGACGCGCTATAAGTAGGTATTTCCAAACAGACTCAGACATGTATCAAATTTGTACTAAAAAGGTTATATATAATAAGTCATTGTTATTCAATGAATATAAGCAGAGTATTAAGAATAATGGTTAAATGATTATATTTATCATGTTTTGGATTATAAACAATGATTACAATACTTGAAACTTATTTATATTATATTTAAAAACAAACTGGACGAAGCCACGAATACCAATTCATTACATCCGGTTTCTTAGTAGCTACTACTCTACTCGTACGTCATCGATACTTCCAACCAATAGCAGTGCACATTTATGGTCATAAGAACATTGAATATAAGTATTTGGTAGCTCATTGGTAGATAATAGATTGTGCATACCTACGTAGTATGTACAATATACGGTAAATTTTAGACTTTCTGAATCTGATACTATTGTATTAGATTCGGTACATTTACTATATAGGTAAATATAATTAATAATAATGTGTAATTAAAAAATATCGGTATTGGAATATTGGGGGGGTTTTAAGTATCTGTGTATTGGTATCGGAAGATTACCAAAACCTAATATCGGTACTCGTATCGGTACAGCCCTAATGCTGAGATCTTTAACCTAAAGACAACAATATGAATATAAACAAATATCTATTGTGTGACAATAATATAACGATTTCTTCTGTTCTCTTCTTCAATTTCTTCTGTTCTCTTCTTCAATTTCTTCATATCTGACTGTCCTACCACCCTGTTAACAGTAACATCCTATGCCGACAACTTACCTTCACAGTAACCAACCCGAACATCCCCAATGCAGAAAGAAAGCTGAACGATGTGTCCACACGGGCGACATCTAAAAACCTTACCATCGCACTCGCTAAATTCCCTGTCGGCCCTCACCTCTGACCTGGCTTAATCAAGATACTACTTACAGATCTTCTTTAATGACCTTCTCCTATGTAAGAACCCTACCATCCTGGGAGTCTCTTTCTCCTCTCACTTCTCTTTCACCCCCATATCCACTCAGTCATCACCAGAGCTGCAGGACGCCTCGGCGTTCTCAAGACTTGGGGTCTCCACAAGGATATTTTCCTCCTAACTTATAAAATCCCCTCATGCGCCCCATCCCGTATTCTCAGAGTGCTTGGGACAATTACCGTAGACTCTAAGCAAGCATATAAATCTATGATTCGTAGAGCTAAAAGGAGCTCCTGGCGGAACTTCTGCAGCAGCTACGAAAACATCACGATTCTAACAGAATCAGTAAGTTACTCAAAGGAGTAAGGAAGGTACAACTGGACGTTTTACAGAAAACTAAGTGTACATACACTTCTAGCTCCAGTTAGACCCTAGAGTTCATGATGTCCGTGCACTATCCCGGTAGTGTAAGGATAGACCATGACTCACCCTTTACCCTGCCAAAATTGAGCTGGTGCGACCGGTAATTTGATCACTTCATTACGGAGGAGAGAATTGCTAAGTCTATCGGTTCTTTTGACAGTTATAAATCACCTGGTGGGGATTTGGTCAGTCCTGTTATGCCCTAAAGGACGGGTCATGCCTTGGGTGAGATTCTGGTTTGACTTTTCCGAGCAAGTCTCTACCTGAGTCATGTTCCTGATACCTGGTGCAACGCGAGGGCTGTCTTTATCCCGAAACCAGGGAAACCCTCGTATCTGAAGGCTAAGTCCTTTAGACCGATCACTCTGACCTCTTTCTTCCTGAAAGTTTTGGAGAGACTGGTCTACTGGCACCTGAGTGAGTGCATTGGCGGACTCGACCCAAAAATGCACTTGAATCAGTTTGCTTTCAAACAGGGCCACTCGACCGATGCAGCCCTGCATGCCGTTGTTCAAAAGCTTGAAAATGCAGTGTTCAACAAACAACTAGCCCTTGCCCTGTTTTTGGATATTGAAGGTGCCTTTAGCAACGTCTCTCTGCGGCTATAAGGTCCGCTTTATTCAATGCAGGAATAGAGATACACCTGGTCATTTGGATCATGGGGATGCTGAAGAGCCAAAGGGTCACAGCTACTCTGGTGATTATAAAATCTCGGTTCGTTTGACTAGGGGTACACCACAAGGAGGAGTTCTCTCACCACTATTATTCAATCTGGTGATGAGTGATCTTCTCAGGAAACTGACTAATGTTTCCGGAGTTTATGCACAGGCTTACGCTGATGATGTACTCCTGCTATCAACTGGAATAGATTCCTTCACTATTAGTGAACGAGTTTAGGAAGGTTTGATGACTGTTGAGGAATGGGCCAGAGAATTGGACTATCCTTGTGCAGCAATAAAACTTTTGCTACTATGTTTACATGGAAACGCAAATGGAAGTATCGCCCCCTAAGACTTATGGGACAAGAAATTTGGCTTGTAGACTGAGTAACTTACCTCGAAGTGACCCTGGACTCAAAGCTGAGCTGGATCCCCCATATAGTTGACAAGTCTGCTAAAGGCAATAGATGCCTCCTACTGTGTAGGCGAGCAGTTAGACAGACCTGGGGGCTTTCTCTGAAGGTCATGATGTGGATTTTCACCACCATGATTAAACCTATTATGAGCTAGCTATACCTCGATCAGAAAGCTGAGGATTCCCGCGAAATTATCTCGAAGCCTGCAACTCCACACAAGAATTCAACCCAATCCCAAGTAATACCAATGGTAGTAGAATTCAACTTGGATGTACAGCCTAACTTTACATCAGCTTCAGGTGCTGGTGCATCGTCAGCTGTTTGAGCTGCAGAAGCTCCACCTGGCCCATCGTCAGCTGTTGGAGCTCTACCTGACCCATCGTCAGCTGTTGGATCGTCAGCTGTTGGAGCTCTACCTGGCCCATCTTCAGCTGTTGGAGCTGCAGAAGCTCTACCTGGCCCATCCTCAGCTGTTGGAGCTGCAGAAGCTCTACCTGGCCCATCCTCAGCTGTTAGAGCTGCAGAAGCTCTATCTGGCCCATCGTCATCTGTTGGAGCTGCAGAAGCTCTACCTGGCCCATCAACAGCTGTAGATCCTTTGGAAACAAGCTTCGAACAGATTTTGTGTAATTCGTTCCATAAAAAACTTCAACTCCAAATAGTCTACAGCAAAGCAGGAAAAGGATAAACCCAAATGCTCAGGTGCTTACCGATGAAGAACTTATTGAAGAGCTATGGAACCAAGAGGAGAAGAAAATGTCAAAAGGAGGGAAGAAAAAGGGAATAAGTATGAGTGAACACATAGAAGTTATGAAGAATAAAAAATGGAAGCTAATTGAATCATCAGATGAATCAGAAATTTCAGATGAATTTGACAACTCTGAAACTACTTCAGCAGTACATTTCAATCAAAGGAAGTGGACTAATTTGATCAATTCTGTAAAAGTAGATAAGTACTATCTGACTTCATTTGGCAAAGATCTGATTTATGCAGGGAAAATAATAAATGCGGATGAATCGGATGTCACAGTCAAATTCATGACACGTTTACCCAATAACAAATTCACATGGAAAAAGGAAACTGCAGAGATTATAAAAAAGGAACAACTAGTGTGTGGACCAATAAACCTTGAAGGAACTTTTCCTTTCACAATTACCGGCATAGAGGCTGCACATAAAGCCTATTTGAAATACACAAAACATTAAGTTCACTCTTTAATAATAACAAGTTATCAATAACTATATTAGCTAAAGAATTTAAAGGAATGCACATCTATATAAGATTTGTTAATTTATTTATTTTCTAGGTACAACTTGCAAGAGGCTGTGAGGAACTATAGTATTGAGGATGATGCATTTTTATATCGTTTTTGAGTCTTTAGACAGACCATAATTCTATTAACTAGCAATAGGATTAAGAGGAATAAACTTATTAATATCATTTTCGAGTCTATAGGTCACTATACTGACTAACTTTCCTAACATTAGTTTAAGATTTAAAGGATTTGATAAGTTACTGTGATATTGATGTCTTACCATAGCTACTAGTTTTGAAGGGAAAATATATTTAATATCTTATCATGCAGCTAATATAGTAGCTAGTCAATCTGTTTTACATTTGAACCAAAGGAAATAAAGTGATTAATACAACTATTTAACCTAATCCATTCCCTTATTTTCTGTGGAGGAATAGTAATTGAATACTATTTCAGATTAAGCATATCTGCAGACCTCTAGCTAACATTTTCACAGTGAATATGTATCATTCTGATAACAAAAGTATGAGTTTGATTATATCATTTTACACATATAGAGAAGGGTGTACTTAACTATGCATGCGCAGCTAGGAAAATGGTGAATTTGCGCACTGCGCAATTAGACCAAGTGTGAACTTGCGCACTGCGCAATTATAACAAGGGTGAACTTGCGCACTGCGCAATTATAACAAGGGTGAACTTGCGCACTGCGCAATTTCACCCGGTTTATCCCCACGACCTTTGCGCACAGTTTTTCGATAACTTTTTTCTATTGAACTTAAAAGAGTTGAAACTTGGTGTGCATCCAGGTCTATCCTTCATCTATCTGCACACAAAAAATCAGATTGCTGACTTCTCTAGTTTTTTCGTAAAATCAAAGTATGCGGAAAATGCGCAAAGCCACCCGGTCTGACGCTACACTGTTACGATTCGGGCGGCGGGGCTGGAGACTCGGACATGCGACCTGAAGCTGTCCACACTGCAGCGGAAGGCTTGTATTGCCGCTTCATCGGCCTATCTTGGAATGCCCACAGCCGCACTAGAGATGCTCCTCGGCCTGCCACCTCTGACTTTCTCTCTCAAAGGCAGAGCTGGGCGCGCGAACCTTTTTTAGGTTACGAATCCGAACCCGAATCTTCGTCGATTTTGGGTTCCGAACCTCCGTATAGCGAACCCAATTTGGAAAAGTTTGGTCCGAACATTTGTTCCGAACCAAACATTTAGTCCGAACATTTGTAAGCTAACCTCTGATTTTATAGGTATATATTTTATATCTAAAAATTAAGAAAAATATAAGTGAACTACAGTCTACACATTTATATTCGGCCCTTTTACTAACTTATGCTTCCAAGGCTATTAGGTATTGTAACGAGAATGTTTCACTCTATGTTAAAAAACACATGTCTTATTTATAAACCTACGTTACCGTATTTTTACAAGTTGTTAGTTTTTGTACTAAAGTAATGTGTACCAAATTTCAAGTAAAAATATTGAATATATAAGGAGAAATAAATACATTGGCAACTGAGTGAGCTGAACTGTTATTGGATGGAGTGTGAACCAATCACAGCTCGCGCATTTGTCACTACTACATAAAACGTGGACACATTCTTGCGTGTTGGGTAACCAATCTGTATTTCTACGTTGCCACACGTCACTAATTAAAGTACAATTAATTCCATAATTTACGCTGATTTACGCCGATACGTAAATATTTAACTTTTGAATTAAAAAATATAGTTGGTATTTATGTAGGAACAAAGTCAAGAAAGGCCAGTAAATTTAAAGAAATGACATGAAATATATGAAGTAATTTAAAAAAGATATGCCTATAAAACATATGTCAAATTCATTAGGGTTAATATAATAAATTTATAATAATAATTATACTGTGACTTCATATGACTACATTATAGAGGATTTGCACTGGTATAACTGCTATTTCATGAAATACAACTAATTTAGAGAATTTACTAAATAGGAATAAGAGATTCATAGAAAACTTACGAATATTTGTGTAGACTAACCTAAATATGTTCACTATAGAGGTAAGTTCGCTATACAGGATTTTACTATATAGCGTGGTTCACTATACAGGAGTTCACTATAAGGGAGTTCCACTGTACTTACTATACTTAATAAGTTAGTATCATTGAGTATGACTGAATGAGCATCAAGTATCTTTAAAGTTCCCCTCCAGTCTCCAATACGTAGTTTAAGTTGTTATTCTGAATTTTCTTCTGACATCCGAATTTCATGCAAAGAAAAATTAAAACCAACTCTGTCGTCATAACAATGCAAGACAATGTATCCATATTAAAGTATCCAAGTATCTAATTAAATAAGTTTTAAGTTTTTACTATTAGTTTTCAATTTTTCATTTATGTTACAACATTTTTGGTTAATTCTATCTAGAGAACTGATGATATAAAAACTTTTTGCATTTGTTTGAATATGAAAGTACTATAGATACCGTAGTATGCTATTCCTATACTCTATTTGCTTGCATAACTTTTTCTTCTCCTCAATATATTAGAAAGGTCAGACAGTGAAGATTACTGTGAATATTTCTCAAAGTTATTTATATTATAACTTATATACATATAATATTATAATACCTATATATAAATTATAATCAATTCAATTGTAAAGCTAATAGCCGAATACTCGATCTTAAATTATCTGTTCAGCCTACCTACTTAGCCGTCAAAAGTTAGCTCATTTGAGTCATTTCAATATTTTTTCTTTTAAAAACCTTCATTTGATATTTATAGTATTTCATACATTAGTAAAAGCAAAAGAAAAAAATCATCATTCAAAATAAAAGTAACAAGCTAAGACAAGAAACAAATATTTATAAGATGTTATTGTACGAAGCTTGGTGTGCGCAATTATTCTCGCACATATTTGATCTCGCTAAGCCGCTATAAGAGTAACAGTTAACTGATTATAGTGAAATATTCACCCTTATGTACTGAAAAACACTCTTGCATCTAATGCCTGGAAAGATCTCTGATATATTCCTAATATTATTATAGATTTGAATAAATGCTCATAATATGAGTATATTACCATTTATCACCTTCGTTTTTGTCTAATCGTATGTATTTATACGAAAAATTAAACTATTGAAAAGACAGCTTTGAAATCGGTCTTGAATTTAAGTTATTATTATTTTTCCATGAGGACTGGTTAGCCAACGGCCAAGGTACTAGGGTAGGGTGTTATGTAATGTTACCTAATATATACGTTTATAACCCTATAGTTCTACATATTTCAAGCAATTTTAATTGAGATTTGAGAGATTATTAAAGAATTAACTTGTTAAGATTATTATAAAACTTACCGCTATTCAAGAAAGGATGAATAACGTAATGGAAGAAGTGCGGGGAAAGACGCATGTTCTTCGCTTCAGTGTTTAAGCAGAAACCTATGTATATAATAGTAGCCGATAGGTACGGTACATGTTCAGAACGTAAAATAATTAAATGAACAGGTCAGTTTTCCCGGGTACGGAGGTTCGGACTTGCGAAAAAGACGTTCCGAACACTGAAGTCCGAACCGTTTTTGAAGAGGTTCCGAATCCGAATGTCCGAACCCATTTTCCAGTCCGAACCGGTTCGCGAACATTCGTGCGGAACGCCCAGCTCTGCTCAAAGGGACAGCAGTAGCGGTGTCAGGTGCTTACTGGTTGAAGCAGGCGTGTTTGTTGAGGGGTGGTTACATCAAAGACACTTTGACTCACCAGAGCCATGTGAATTGGTGACAGGAACTCCAGGGACCTACCTGTTCTAGCATTTCCAGGAGACCTATGCAGCCTTCAGTTAAATCTACAAGTTAGATTTAAGACAAGTACTGTGGCCCCCGACCACACAGTGGAAGATTTGACTGTGGCCTGTTTTACAGATGGCTCTAAGCTTGAATCTGGCAGAACAGGTGCAGGAGTCCACTTCCTTGGTAGGAATGATACTGACCTAGTTGTATATCTAGGTTATTACTCCTCCGTTTTCCAGGCGGAGGTATTGGCGATCACTCTGGCAGCAGAGAAACTGACCAGCATCATTTCTGTGGAACCTGATGTGGAGAGAGTTATCATATACTCAGATAGCCAAGCTGTAATCAAAGCTGTGGTTAGTTTGAGGACCAGGAGCCAAACGGTAAACCGATGTGTAAATGCCCTGAACTCTCTGGGGTAGCTGGCTGACGTCACTCTTCAGTGGGTTAAGGCTCACGTTGGTACCATTGATATCGAAACCGCTGACTTCCTAGCTAAAAAAAGCAGCTAAGACCTCATGTGAAGGACCCGAAACCTTTCTGCCAGTGCCATATAGTGCATGTAAACTTCCAGTTTACCGGTGGATTGCGGATAACTCCAGAAGAAGATGGGCCAACCTATCTTGTAAACTGACCAAAGAGCTCTTCGAGCAGCCTCTGGATAGGGGAGGCTGTCTGAGACTCTTGTCGTTGACTCGAAGGAAACTTCGTCTTACCCTGCAAATTTTAACAGGGCTTGGAAACTTTGGATCCCATAACAGGATTACTGGAAAATGGACCAATGACACTTGCCGACGATGTGATCTTGCCCCAGAGACGAGGACTCATATTGTTGAAGAATGCCCTTCTTATCACAGGACTAGGGACTCTACTCTGGATGGATTTCTAACAGACCTCCACTGAATTAGTAGGACTCTCAGCTTCTTGCATCTTTCTACCTTTCTTGAAAGAATTGTGAGGCTGGAGGATTTCAACGACTAGTCTCTAGATCGGTTCAATGGGGATTTAGTACAGATGGGCCCACCTGCAGCCTGAGTGTTCACCCGCTTTCACAACGGCAAGCGGGAATCCTCTCAATAATAATAATATTAATCACCACATATGCTTCCCCAGTGTGGTGCCTGAACTCTTCAACATCTCCCTGGAAAGTCTCCACGCCCACTGGGTGTGCACGGGCAACCTTCAGATGGCTGCATCTGACCATCTGCACTCAGAAATTCAGAATCCATGGTCCTCCCTGTTACCCAAGCAGTACCTCTTAAGGTTCAGGATTTGTTGGGCGGTTTCAAAGACCTACTCTACCCTGACTGCGGCTTGGGAGACCAAACTGCACTTCATGTCTTCAGCTCCGGAGCGAATACCAATTCTCTTTCTCTCCGGTTGACATTTGGGTGGACCCCAGGGTGGTAGTAGGCAACCTCCTCACATTTCCCAGTTTTATACAATCTCTTGAGCCACCGCCTCTCTTTATCACCCTCCCCATGTCCCTCCCCGTTTCCCCTTCCTTCTAGACTGAGACGAGCGCAAGCCCTTCCAGTGAAAGTTGCAACAATTGTCAAGCATAGCCTTATCCAATTATGCGAAGTTGAATATTTAAGAATCCTTTAGCTATTCATTAACCAATTAAATTACATCACGACAACCTGAATTAATAGAAAGAACATGTATTCCTTAAAATGACATTAACGTAAGTTTGTAGCTACAGCTATTAAACCTAGCTGATGATGCATTTCAACAGAAAGCTGACATGCACACACATCTTGGATCGGCAAAGAAAAGAGGGAAAATTCATCCAAAAATTTATATTGTGTAACCGAGTTACAGAACTCCATAGCTCGGGCTTCGTGACCCCTTGCCAAGGGTATCGGTTCTGACTCCTTCATTTTGAATTTATCGACTCCGACTCCATTATAAAGAATATCTCCGACTCCAGAATAGTAATTTTATTAGTTCTATTGATTCATTTGAGTGTTTAGACTTTAAATATTGATTGAATTTATAGCTATGAGCAGTTATCAGTTCTTGCAAGATATTTAACGCCATGAACAACAAATGAAATGGATTTTAAATTCGGACTTATATCTATAGTTTGGAGTCAGAGTCCGTACAAATTTTTAACTCCTAAATCTGACTCCATCAAAAAAAGCTTCGACTCTGACTCCACAGCCCTGCCTAGGGGGGTCGCGGCGACCCACAGGTTGGGAACCCCTGCGCTAGTGCTCGTGGTCCTGGAAGCATTTTCTCCATATGGGGCCACAACTTAGGTTCTCTGGATTTTTCTTAAGTTGATAGCAGTTTACAGAAAGGTTCCATTGGTTCATGAAGGCTTTGAGTCAAACCCTCTCCTGATTTATTGTCCTATAAAATAAACAGAACATGGGTAAGCTATATAATACTGTTATAAATGTCTTAATTAAGTTTGATTAAAACTTAGAAAAAGTATCATAACATCACTCAATTATTAGCAGAAACGAAAATCTACAATTATTCTCCCAAATATATTTTTTTAAAGGCCTCTGTTAGAAGAAGCTAACCTAAAATATTCTCCAAGTTCATTTTCTTGCCCCTTGTTATCATCCACATATTCTTTCACAGTATTTCTCACTTCATCTCTAATTGATGCGAACATTGGATTTCCATGAAAGAGCTAAAGCCAATTTTTGTTGGCTTGCTTCTGGGAGCCTGGTCAGACCACCAACATTTCTTCTTGAATGTTTAAGGGGACCGTACTTGGGGTTTTGAAAATATTTTTATTAATGAAGCTACGGTTCTGAAACTTAGTGTCCTTAATATAAAGTTGAAATCTATATCGCTTTTGCTTTGTGGCATATTTTCGCATAGACCCATAGAAATAGAGTTATTCTAATTTTGAACAGTTTCGCAAATAAGCCTAAGGCATTCACTATTTGAAGCTACGCGTTGGGGATTTTTGCATTCGATTCTTCACAGAATTCTCTACAGCTGTCAATCCTTGTTTTTTTGATTTCTGAATTGGTTTTAAAAATATTCATTTTTTTGTGAAAAATAAATTCAAAATTTAATTTTCAGGAAAATTATTCAAAAAACAAGAATTGACATATATCAAAATTTGTCCTTTTACAGAAGTGCAAGAAAAAAACATTCAAAGTTGCCGTATTTGATGGCTAAGCTCTAACACGGCCATGTTACAGAGTATGTCAGTTAAAGCCAATTAATTGGCTTAGATTTCAGAAGGTCAAAACTCATATGTCTAATTGACTTTAAATTTTGAATTAATTCCTATGTTACCATGTTAATTTTGGCTTGAAATCTTTAAAATGTGAGCCAAATTGTCTTGGCTCAGAATTTTAGTGAAATTTTGGCTCAAAAATTGGCTTACAATTTTCCAGCCTCTGAAACATGGTAACACGCAGCATCTTCCCCGAGTAAAATATGGAGTGCAACTGATGCGGATTGTAGCTAATGGCTTTGGTGTGTGGTCTCACTGTCTCGGTAGCACGAACTATACCAGATATGGCGATATAATTAATTATTACAAATTATCAGTGGCTAATAGAGCGTTCAGCGCCGCTCCAATTCTCTCCTCTCCCCCCAGTATGTTTTAGTGATTGTAGAGCTCTGATATTTCACTCAAACAACTTGAAGGGTACTAGGTAGCTATATAGTATATTCAAAAATAAAAAAATGATAAAATTATGAGATTTTTCCAAGTATGGTCTCCTTAATGCGATTGTGTAGTATCCATTCATGATTCCCTATTTCTATTGCTGCCTTCCTGATATATAACATATTCGATTTTACCTTGAAAATTGTCTTTTTCACATCTATATTCTTCTATTTCATTTCAGCCTTCTTTTTTTTGGCATGTTTCTATTTATTCAAAGCACTTGTTTTTTTATATATTGAATAAGATCTGTAACTAAAGCAAAAACATGAGGTTTGAAATATGCGGAAACCTACCCTGAATAAGTGCGTGAATCCACCATAGATTTCTTTCTTATCCAGGATCGGTTCCCGCGATCACATTTAATGCTATAAAATAAAAACAAAAATACTTAAGTAGATATGGTAGACATAATGCAATATTACTGGGTGGTGAAATCGGGAAAGTGAGACAATTTAGGGATTTTTTTTTTATTTATGATTTTTGTTTATTTAGGTAGATACAGGTGGTGCGGGAAGTGATCCTGGTCGACGCTATTTATTAATTGCACATCTAAAATTCCTATTGACCTACCTACAGGGTCAGTTTTCAGTATTGGAATAGCTGATGAACATGATAATTAATATAATGGAGGATTATTATTATAATTAGAACGACATCTTTCTACTCAGTACTGGTTGTTAAATTTGCTAAGCCAATCGCAGGTCTGGATGCTCTTTGAGTACCACTTGTGCCAGTTTGTATAATTGTATTTGATGTTAAATTTGCATGACATCTCTTTAGAATTCTTTACTAGTGGGAAATCTATATTCCAGTAAAGTCAGTCAATTTTTACTCATTCTTATCTATGGTGCCTTTAGTTTTTGGAGGTTAAATTGGTAAAATGTTGGTGAATCAGATTTTTTGGAAATATGATGTTAATTTTTTGTAACCTTATTGAAATAGTCAGTGGGTTTCTTCAGTAGCTACACCAAATAACTGACACTTCATGCAATGTAAGAATCATTTATATCAGCCATATACCCAGAAGTGGGCAGCGCTGTTTTGAAAAGCAGCGGCGCTACCGCTACATGCTGAAATTTTAGCCGCACTACCGCTTCTGCTACGTACAGCAAAATGTAGCGTCAGCGCTACTTTTAAAAAAATTGTCATATATGGAGTAGAATTGAATTTATTATATTTAAGGTCACGGACAGAAAAGAAATTTCTTGTCAATCTCTTGAAGAAGAATAAGGGCAATAACAAAGAAACTACGTGACATAACTTGTCCTTGGTTAAGAGAGAATTCAAGAAGAGGCCCATTGGAAACCAGTGATGAAGTTTTTATAAGAGTGACTGTGTGGAAAACTTCTCACTGTAAAACACTAAAACTAATTGCCTCTTATGTTTCACATGTTACCAGGCCTCTTTCGAAGGATACACACAAGAAATCAATCATGCTATGAGCTCAGAAGTATCATAAAGAATGGCTCCCTCATGGCAAACCACATCCCAACGAATTTGATGTCAATAAGGAAATGTAGGTGTAGCGTCGACCGGGGTATTCCATCACACTCAGAGTATCGGGGTAATTAATCTCATCCGTTTTTTAACATTGAAAGAGTAATGAATTTGGAAAACCGATTTCACCATTAAAAAGATCGCGATTTTTTCTATAAAATATGGTAACTATCAAAGTATAAAATAATTTAGAGTAAACAGTAGTGTTTTTTTTCATCCAATGAAAATTTTATTTCAGATTTTCCTATATCCCCCAACTTTAACACTGGGTTGGACAATTCAGTTTGAAATCACACCAAAATTTACATGAACACAGTAAAATATGCCATCAAAATGAAATATAAACGATTTAAAAAAATATGCATTATTACGGTAGTTATAACCTGACAAGGTAGTGCGTTGAATTGCCCCAAATACGAAAAAGTGCATGGGGTAATTATTCGCAGTTTCCTTAAAGAGATAATCAATTCATTTAAATTAGGTTATATGTATAAATGTTGAACATTCAGTTCATTATTACATCACTTTAGTTAAAATACATGTTCAAGCAATTAGATATGTTTGGTGTTGTATTTTAAATTAGTTTGGTTTTTACATTTGAGGTTTACCGTCTGCATTCCATTCAGTCAGTCCTATAAGGTTTGAGTCATCTGCTTTGACAATGTCGTGAATCTGCCCCGATCTGCTATGCTACTGCCGTGTGTCTGCCCAGTTCTGGTATGACACTCCAGTGAATCTGCCCCGAACTGCAATGAATCTGCCCTGAACTGCTATGAAGCTGCCATGAATTTGCCCTGAACTGCAATGACGCTGCCGTGAATCTGAACGATCTGCTATGACGCTTCCCTGAATCTGAACGATCTGCTATGACGCTTCCCTGAATCTGTTATGAGCATAAGACGCTGCCAGGATCTGCCCTTAACTGCTATGACGCTGCCAAGAGTATGCCCCCAACTGCTATGACGTTGCTGTGAGTATGCCTCCAACTGCGATGACGTTGCCCTGAATCTGCCCCCAACTGCTATGACTCTGCAATAATGCTGCTGTGAATCTGCGCTGATCTGCTATAACACTGTTGTGAATCTGCTATGCTACTGAAGTGAATCTGCCCCGATCTGCTATGCTACTGAAGTAAATCTGCTATGACACTGCTATGAATCTGCCCCGATCTGCAATGCTACTGCCATGAATCTATCCCGATCTGCAATGCTACTGCAAATAAACGCTCTGCAATTATTTACCCCAAAAGTGCGAGGCAATCACCCCAATTCTCAGTAATAGTCAATCACGTAGTTTTTATTAATAAATAATGAATCATAAGAGATAAAAGATTCAAATTTGGTACACATCATTATCAGAGTGATATCTTAAGATGATGTAAGTATGAAGTTTCTACCTTACTTAGTTTATATGCTAGATCATAGTTTGCCGGAAAGTGCGATGGAATACCCCGGTCGTAAAAATTACTGATACTCCCAATACCGATACATCGATTTTTTTTAAATTATATAATATTATTATTCATTTTATTTAAAAAATTAATGTAGCTATCAACTGTGATACAATGGTATCAGATTAGGCCAGCATGATATGCATGTAGGTATGCACAATCTATTATCTACCAATGAGCTACCGAATATGATGCAATACCTCAATTCTCAATGTTCTTAAGACTACATTTGCACTGCTATTGGTTAGCTGCATCGATAACGTATTTATAGATTAAGATTATGAATGCAGATGTAATTAATTGGTATATTCGTGGCTTCATCCAGTTTGTTTTCAAATTTATTATTAATAAATTCTAAGTATTATGATTTATTGGTTATAATCTGAAACATGATTAATTTAATTAACAATTATTCTCAATACTCTGCTCTGCTTATATTCATTGAATAGCTACAGCTTATTCTATACAACCAGTTTAGCACAAGTTTGAGACATGTCAGGGTCTGATATACCTACTCATAGCACGTCACCCTGACAGCTATTTTGTTTACAAACTATATGTACGTCATGGTATGTGATATTTTGATTTATATATTTTAATTATACGTTTTTTAAACTTTATAATTTCATACTTATAACAATTTATTCAGAATGATAATTATTACCATCTATTTAATCATTATAATCAAAATTCGTCTGTCCTAAGGGTTTTTAATGTTTTTACAGTTGCTCTGCATATGTCTGAATATGTTACAATTTCAATTTGTTTTCTACTGCTGTTAAACTTATTTATCTTATCATTTTTTCCAGCAATAGAAACTATAGCAATTAGAAAAGTTATAAGTAATTCATTGATAAAAATAATACCTTTGATAGTATCGGTGGTATTGTCATTTTTTAATTATTATTTGCCGGTCTGATAATGATACCTAAAAAAATGACCAATATAATGAGTAGCAATACCGATAGTATCGGTACAGCCAGGATTTTAGCGCAATTGTCATCAAAGACCAATGTACGCAAGGTTACCCATATCGACCCATTCATTGTTTCTTAGTCATGGAGGAACTATGCCTTAATGGAAAAATGTGCAAGGCCAACTGGACCAATGCTGCAATATTACAATGCATGTACAGTTGTTAGATTTGTAAAAGTGGAATATTTTAATGGTATAAATTAGTAGATTGTTAACAGTTGGCTAATGTTGATTAAATATTTTTACTAACTGTATCTAGGGATTTTTTTGGATCGCTACCAAGGCAGATGATAAAACAAATATTTTATGGAAGGGATCTATGAGGTAATAACTTTAAAAGACTTTTTTCCAAAAGAAGTCAAATTTCTTTTATAAATAACATATCACCATAGGAAAAAATTATCTACTTCTTGTCATGTGTAATTAAAGGGCATCAACTTTCAGACATAGGAAGAAACCCCGTGCTTTCTTACTTGAACTAGGTCGTGTAAACTATAATCATTCAATTTATGAATATAATACGAAGGCTCATGCAATGTTTCTTGGAAATAATGACAAATTATGGGACAAAAAGGAAACTGCAGCCCAAATGAAACTGTGGGTAACATTCATCTTCCAACTGAATTAAAGTTTCAAGTAGACTATTCATATCATTGTGTATTTTATGCAGAATCTTGCCATGTATCTTTGTAATTTGAAAAAAGTTAGTAAAATTCATTTAAAATTTAACTAATTTCTCCTATCATTTTTATAAAAATACCTTATTTAAGAATCAAAAGCAGGTAATGAGTAGATGTTACAAAAAGATATATTTATTACTTTTAATATCTGGGAGCTAAATTGAAATTTGTTGGTAAGTTTCTGTAAATCTATCACTGCTCACTAATAATTAACAAAAGCTAATTAATAATCAATCCCTATGTATTATGTTCACATGTTAAGTACAGACTGAAAATAACATTTTCTTGACAAGAAATTCTACAGTGTGATGTCATAAATCTCGCTTCTTTTCACTCTGATTCAAGAAAAATTGGGAACTTCCTGGCACTAATCTAAGTGGATTTAATCTATCATTTAGCTACCTGCCATTAGGTAACCAAAATTTTTTTAAATAAACTAAACTTGTGGGTAGCTATTTAGCTACTTATGATTTTCAAGATTCTTCTTATTTTTAAACTTCATGAAATAAGAAGTCTTTTGTCATTTAATATTCTTTTATATCTACTTCCATGCTCTGTTCTATTACTGTTTGTTCATACAACTGAATAATATCTTGCTCAGTATTTATTGCAATTATCTATTGCATAACTACATATATTTTCTCTAAATTAGTTTTATATTCCTAGCATATTTTCAGATAATAACAAGCTATATAATGAAGCATGTTCAAACCTTCCTTGGCGTGTTTATACTGACATCCTTTGTTTCTACAACTTTGGTGAGTTTTTGTTTATGTATTCTAAGATTACCTGCAATTCACCTATATTATAGAAAGTATCAAATTGAATTATTAACTAGGGCTGTACTCATACCATAATTATTACTGATACTGGTTTATTTTAGTAATCTGACGATAACTCCAGATAGTATTGTTACAGCTCTATTTTCAACTCTAGTTTAAATTCTACTATTTTGAAAAATATTAACCCTCAAGTTGTATAGCTACAAATTAATATTTCTATATAGCTAAATAAATTATCCTGGCTATTTATTTAATATTCTGCTTTATTTTGACTAGGGATCTTGTGTCATAGTTTTTAAGCCAACTATTGCTATTAGAGCATTTTCTTGTTCTAATTTTAAAATGCTCTAGGTTTCTTAATTACTGATTGATTATATTATGAAGCTAATTACTCTAAACGCAAAAAGCTCTAGCTTAAGACTAATTTCTAAATCAATATGTGGTTCTTCCAGTATGGACTCTCTTGCTAGCTTTCATTGGTTCCCAAACTGCTGTAGCTTTGATATGATTTTTTTTTCAATTCTACCATGCAGAGAAGTCTAACACTTTCCTAAGTTTTTACTAATGCTATAACGTTAATGTTGACATCCTTATGTACTGAAACTTGCACCATGTTTAGCTCATAAACTAATGGATTTATCCAAATTTGGATCACGCCATCATTATAGGCAGTTTCTGAACACTTAGAAAAATTGTTACTATAGCTAGCTATTGATAACATAGGTTGATATTTTACGTAGTGCATAAAGTGGCCTGATTTATCGCATAAAGACACCATAATTCTAGAGCTTCATCTAGGGCCTAGGCTCAAGAAATGTTCAATAATATTTTTTTTAATAGTCGAACTGACAGTACTACCCCTTACCTCTGTGGTTATATACAAACAATTTGGTTTACGTGGCTGCTATTGTTTCTACGCTAACTCATATTGCACTAAAATGCATCGATGCTAATTACAGTTCAATGGCTTGTTTTGGTAACACCTTGGACTCTATGTAGGTAGCTAATGTCCCTAACTAGCTACATGCTCTTTCTCATGTACTTTAGTGGGAGAGTTGACTGCAAATGGAGGTAGCAATGTGTTTTTGTTCTTAAAACCTCTAGTCTTTTTGCTCCTAAGTTTGAATTAGCTAGTTAAATAATAAATGCATTAATTATCTTCAGGCTCAATATGATGACAAGAGATGTATCTGTGTGTGTCCAGAGCCGTCTATTGTCAATGGAACAAAGAGCAACAGAATGATCTACAAACTACCAGTACCTCCTAGCAAATGGTAAACATTAAACTCTGTCTTTATCAAATGCCTACCTGACAAGATAACCATTATTATTCTTTTTGGTTGAGTTAGCTATAGTAAAATTATTTTTTCTTCATCAGTTTTCAGTTGTTCTAGAATTGAAAATTTGTTAAATTGTGTTTATATCTTTAATTCTTATTGCTGTCTGTATCTAAATGGCAACTATTAGTAGCTACCTAACTTTTCTACATTCATTAACTCCGTCATAATTCTTACTTCTCATTCTCCTTAGCAGAATTACTTTTGTTACTAATTTAGATTTTAACAATTATAATTCAAGTAACTAACTCTATTATAATATTCTCTTCCAGTGATTGTGACAATGTTGTTCTCCCTAACCTTCATGAAGATATCAAAGGCAGAGAGAAGGAATTTTGCCCACGATGTGACTGTCGATATGAAAGTAGAAACACTACAACCATCAAAGTACAGTGAAAATCCTCTATAGTGAACCCCTTTATAGTGAACTATCCCGTATAGTAGAACTCTGTATAGTGAACTAACCTCTATAGTGAATGTATTTTGTTACGTTTGCCACAAATATTCATGAGATTTCTATGAATCTCTATATTTGTATTAAATTATTTATATTTCATGAAACAAAGCTCTATCAGTGCAACTCCTCTATAATGAAGTCATGTGTAGTGAACCATCCTGATTTTTAAGAGTTCAGATAAATGAAATATGTTGAATGATGAATTTATTTAAAGAAGAAAGAATTTTTTCTATAGTCTGCCATGAAAGGTTCAGTTTTCTATTCACCTCTCATATCCTGTATAGTGGGGTGGCTCATAACTAGGCCAAAAACCAAAATTTTTTAAATCACAATGTCCTCAGTGCGGAAAAGTTGCGAAATGATGAGAAAATACTCTGTGCAAAATCTTAGCTCAATCAATTAACATCTTGAGGTTCCACATGACACATGAAGTTTAATTGTATAAATATATCTAATTTTGTAATAATTTTGCAATTTTAGTGCACTTTGTGCAAAGTAATCAGCTTTCCTTAGGTTTCATTGTATTTAAAAGTCTATTGGGCTATTAAATTCGAGATTTGATCAAAATTGATAAATATTTATAGGTTCCGCATCGAAATAGTTTTTCATTCAAATTTCGCAATTTATTTGAAAAAATATTACTGCTATAAATATCAACACGAAGATTTTAAAGAAGAAGTGAAGCATATATATGATAATAAATTAATAGATATCAAATACATGTAAAATAATCTCATTTACTCCATGATTAACATCCAACCATCTCTACCAATAACAATGCTAGCTATAGCTACTATAAAACTTTTTGTTATATTTTTTTATATAAATCTATCCAACAGTTTGTGTAATAACATTATTCAAATAGTATGAGCATCGAATGCATTTACTATTCACCAATTATTCAAACAAATGTTAGTGAACAGTCAAGAATCACTTCTACTCTGCTTGGTCAGCATAAGGTGAATTTCTGCCAGATGTAGATCATAGTCTACACGTTTTAGGCTCCTCCCATTTCATATAGCTAGTTCATGCATTAGTCTCGTATTTATTACGTAACATCTTTCTAATACTCTAAAGTATTAGAGCATGATATTTACTGATTTAAAAAATTAGAAATTATGAAAATTTGAGAAACTAATAAGCAAATAATAAAATCGCTCTCACCGAAGAGGTTGCTTACATAAACTAAGAAACTAGATTGCTGTGATTCAGCTAACAACTTTCTCTATGCAATTGATCATCATAAATATTTAAAAGGCACTTAAAAATATCCTAAAAGTCATTCTGAATATAGTGTTGACATCCGTCCTTAAACGGTTAACAAAGATAATTCATAACTGATTAATTCCCTAACTTCTCACAGAGCTTAATTCATTTTATCAATCCTATCATAAAAAATATTATAGGTACACCACACACATTAATATTTGAATTTATTTCTAATTGAAAAGAAGCTCTGTATAATTCGATCAGGATATTTTTTAAATAACTTAGTTTTGAATTCAATTTTTGGCAAAAGTGTTATTAAATTCTAATTAGTTACATTAAATGGATAGAGCTTTAATATGTTGTAGCTACTGCTTCCATTACAAATTTTGCCATAGTTACCGTATATATCATATTTTGTTTCTGTGACTCGTGAGTTTCATTGTAAATAATTGTAATTCATTTCATTATCTAACTAAATGGGAGTGAATTTTTCAGGTTGTGGTGATTTTAGTTACCTGGATAATCTCTCTGCTGGTGGTGTACATGGGCTTCCTTCTGTGTCTAGACCCTCTGCTGAACAAACGCAGGGGACTGCCTCAGTACCAGCACCAGAACAATGAGGATGATCTGCCCAATGACTCAGGTGAATAGAATGGATACATTTATGGTGTTGATTGACGTGTAATTCAAATACGGAGATAACATTCTTTAGCTTGCTAGTAACCTAAACTCGAGTGAAATGAAATTGCTTCAAACACAGTAGGTAGTTATATGTAAAGATTTAACTTAGCAATTTTTATGACTCTTATTGTTCAGACAATGCTGATAACGCTCATCAGTGAATTTGCAATTGTCACTAAACAAATCATTAGTAGCAAGATAATGTTATTAATACCATTGAAATTTAATTTAAATACTGTCACAAATAGATACTTCTTATTTGGTAATAACCCAGAGACAATTTATAGCAAGAATAATTACAAATTTACAGCAAGAATAATTGGTAGCTACAATAAAATCAGAAATTTAAAAAGACAATATCACGATATTCCTATGGCCTGTTTCGGGACATTGGTGCTCCTTCTTTTTCTTCTATGACCCCGCCATAAGATGCGCATTTCAGTGCTGTCTGGATAATAGTTATTGGTTATCAATTTTTTGATAATAACAGCAATTTAATTTAGCTAATTCATCAAAAACATTTGTCATCTGTAGCTATTCGAATTTCGAAGCTATTCCATATAACTCTGCGTTCATAAATACAGTTTTTTCGCCATTTAAAAAAAATTTATACATATATTTTAATACACCCTGTAGCTAATATTAATTGACCTTAGCTAGATAATAGTCTTGCTTTACTTCGGTACTGTTCATTGATGTTACTTACTCCTAATTGCATTGATTTACCTTAATTAGAACTTTTTGATGTAGCTACATTTAGTTGAATTTTGTTGATTGACTTTTCATTCTAAACATTGTATCATACCTAAACAAAATTGTATTTCCTAATACTTATTTTTAACCCGTTATTATTCTTGTGATGATATTCAGTCACTCAAACTTAGTATGAAAACTGGTTTGATGAATGGTAGATATTATTGTTAATGTAGCTAATATGATTATAATATCATCTGTAGTTATCTTATTAATTGGGTTTATAGCTCAGATATTTTTATCAAATACTTTTATTTTATATTTTTCACTCTGTTTTTTTTTTTTAGTCAATTGAATTTCATTTTTTTTTTTTTCCAATAGCTAATGGTGTTAATAATAGCTTCTATTTTTTCATTCTGATTTTAGTTCATTTTCAGCTTTACTTTCTTTCATTAATTGTCTTCTATATAATGAATAAATAGCTACTACTATCTGTTAAATTTATTTCATTAGAACTAATATGAGTAATATCAATGTTATTTTGTATTTCTTGTATAAACTGATGTGTTTTATTTTGTTTGTTCAGAAGGCGAGAGTGCGGGCCCCCCCACCCAAATGCGTGTGCGCCCCCACAACGTGCTGGGTAGGGTGGGTCACCAGCAGGACAAATGGAAGCGACAAGTACAGGAGCAGCGGAGAAACATTTACGACAAGCACACCATGCTCAACTAATGCCATAGCGTCTCTTTTCAATCTAATAGCAATGTATTATCAGTGACTCATAGCTACTCTATAGTCTCTTTTATTGAAGCTATTTAAACCTCTTCAGTAAATTAGCTCTGTACCCTTATGGCTAACCTCTCTAAATTTCTTTTGGCTCTTTTTTCGTTTTGGAAGAATGCCCTGTTTACAAATGTCTTGAATTACTATATCTAAAACTATCAGAGCGAATTAGCTACTGCATTTAAAAAATATCATCCGATATCAAATTTCTACACAGTACCTAAAGCTGTCCAATATTCAGAGCCTATCATACTTACATTAATTTGGTATCATTTAGATTACAATATTGTATAGTGAAATGATTATATAGGTATCAAACAGACCTGACAATGCATTCTGCTTTAATTATTGTAACTGATATTACAGGAGGAGTTCTTCAGTATTCTTTGGTGTTATTATTGGCTTCTAATAAGTAGCTTCAAAGTGAGTGTTTTTGCTTCAACTGCTGAGATGCTGTTGCCTAACTTTTCATTACTTTGATTGCTATTTAATCTCTTAACAGGTGAATGGCTAATAATTTAGTCCTATTATTATTAATATCTAACACTTTTGTATAAAAAAACAGTAGCAATTCTTTCTTTAGTCTATTTTTGTTACTTTTTTAGATCATAAGAGTTTATTTATATCGTGTATTATATTTTGGGAAGATTTGCATCAAATATTTCCTTATTCAGAGTAGAACAGAGTGCAGTAATATAGCAAATCTGCTGTAAATTTATAGCTTCACTGCGGTCAACTTCCAACTGGTTTCTGCTAGCAATCTCTAACTGAATTTGATGAATGCCATCGTTTTGGAGATAGGGTACTAACCAACTACTTTTTGTCAAGTGGCAACTATCCGGGTGAAGTTACGCACAATAGTTTGGAGTGATATTGCCGTTGCTGCCAATCTGAACATGAATTGGGAAATACTCTTTATGTACACCCAGGGCTGCGGAGTCGGTACATAAAATGTTCGACTCCAACTACCGACTCCTTTATTTTGAATTTATTGACTCCGACTCCATTATAAAGAATTTCACCGACTCCTCCACTCCGACAAGCAGTTTTACAGTATTTTTATTGAGTCATTTGAGTGTTTAGACTTTAAATATTGATATAATTCATGTCCATGAGCAGTTATTAGTTCTTATGAGATATTTAAGATGATGAACAACAAATGAAATGGATCTTAATTTTTGTGACTGATATCAATAGCTTGGAGTTTGAGTCTGTACAAATTTTCGACTCGAGAGAGACTCCGACTCCACCAAAAAATGCTTTGACTCAGACTCCACAACTCCGACTCCAAAGCCCTGTGTACACCAATGGAACCTGGACTCTTGGAGGATAAATAAGAAAGAAATATAAAGCACAAACTATACACTCTTCTGTAGCTATTTCTTATAAAACAAATCCTTATTATGGACAAACTTTTGAAGAGCTGTTTTCAACTAGCAAATTAACAGCCTATCAATTTTCGAATTTGTGTAAGCATCTGTAGCTAGGTATTTGCTAGAGCTGTTCCTTTTGTGGAAAACTCGCAACTTCACTCGGGTTGACGCTTCTAGAAAATTATTTTCTTAGTTATTTTTTTATTAATGAAGTAGAATTAAACTCCATTAATATTTTGTTATGTTCAGATTTGACATTTTTAGATTCTCGAAAGGTGTGATATTTCGTTTGCTCAGCAGCTTGTGTTTCAATTAATATATTGTGTAGCGTTGTAAATAATGATTATATCTATCTGCCGGTACACACACTCTGCACTGTTGTAATTCGGATTATAGCTAAGTGATGTTTTTCAAATTTTACCGAGTTACCAATTTCTTCATATTGCTAACAGTTTTAGAGGATAGTGCTAGGGTTATGCTCTTCAACTACGAGGTCTTAGATTTTGTATTAGGTAGACTCGTTGTAGGCTTCCTTTACTATCACCTCTTCATTTTCCTCATCCAGCTTTGAGGCAGCCACTGGTGCTTGTGTCCCTTTTCACCTTGATAAGTGACTGCATTCACGGAGTAGCTTTACTTCTTCCATGAGCCTCGTCATATACTGGGTGGTTGGTAACTTATTTCATCTAGCCACTTTCCTTTCTGTCTGCTTCTTCACAGTCCCTTTATTTTGTTTCCCTTAAAGTCAATGGTATGGTTTTTATTTCAAGGCTATTTGAACCACCTATTAAATAATTATCTATGAATTTGTAATGGTTTAATATTAAAAATCAATTTTCTCACTTTAATTTATTTATTGTGTAACTATTCAACTTTTTCCAGAGCTTTAAATATGTACCTATTTAATCTTATTAGAATAGACCTTTGAAACTAGTTGTGTATTTCGTCTATTAAAACTAGTTATGACAGACTGCTTGTGTGTAGGGTAAGTTTCTAATTATCGATTGGTTCCAAATTTTCGATCATATAGTAAATATATAGTTTAATTCTTTTTCAATTCATATCCTATATACCTGCTGGTATGGATTAAATTATACAATTTTTATATGTTCTAAAATATGGACCCGTTCGATAGCTCTGAAGTTACCCTAGTGACCTACTATGAAGATAATATTCCTCATGTTTTATTCAGGTAATGTACACACAATTGTTTCTATGCCATTGTTTTAGTAGGCGAAGTACACAGCTGATGATGTACAGATGAGATGGTGTATCTTTACCCTTGTTTTCACCCTCAGGGAAGATGCATTGCCATAGCTAAGACACAGGGAGTGGTTTGTAAGATAATCAGTCTGAGACTCCTGCAAATGACTCCATTATTAATTATTGCAACATTTTGATAATAATGACACTAGAGTAAAATGCATTTCAAGAAAGGAATGAAAACCTTCTTTAAAGATTAGTTGTTTTGTGTAAGTCAATGCTAATGGAATTCCAAAACAGAATAAAGTGTTATGGATTAATAACTTTTCAAGAAAGTACTACGAGGACTTCATCCAACTCTTTTGTTATGCGATGTCCGTAGTTGACGTATAAATTGTTTTTTTTTAAATGATGGGAACATAATGACTACTATTTGCCTTAGCTATGGGCAAGAGAGCATCTTTGGGGCATTCGCTCACCCCAGGGGCTCCCTAGCGAATACAGACTATAGCCATAATTATGGTATAAACTTGTAGACCCCGCGCCGCCAAAACATTTTCTATTTTTCTGGTGAAAAAGGAGTTTGTTCTAATGCTCGTGCTTATATTAAAAACTAGGGTTGTCCCAATATGCTTTTAAAATCATATATCACGAAACTATCATATACGAAGATAATTAAACGGTATTGAATCTAGTATTCGATACCATGATATTCCTAGAATACATAGTATTCAGTACCATTTATCCTTTGTCTATGATATTCCTAATCCGTTACCTACCTGTGATCTCATATGACATCTCTCAAATATTGCAAATTTCTGTCAAGATTAATAAATATTTTGTATGTCTATTCTGTTTAATATGGCACCAGGGGATCTATCCTGAAGCTGTATGTGGTGAATGGATTTCCTCTCTGACTGCTTTTTCTTCCAGTTCCTTGTACTTAATTTTCTTTTGACATCAGCGAAATAGTCACGATTTGACTAAAGCAAGCGTTAGACCTCTACTAAAATAAAAGGTAAAATATGTTCAATATTAGAGAAGTATACCTAATATTCATAGGACATTGGTTAGAGATATGATTAAATTTTGACCGATAATTAGGAAATTTGTAATTTTTGAGTGATCTTATGAGATCACTGGTGGTAATATTTCACAGCATAGTGTCACAACCCTAGTGATTACCGTTTTGAGTGAAATTCAAAGGAAAAGATTGGCCAATCCAACAGAACTCAAGAAATACCCTTTGCAGTACTAGTCATGGTCAGTATTAAAGGCAATGGTTTATCTAAGTCACAAACACAGGTATAGACTGCTTGAAATGCTCTCTTGGTGATGCAGTGGAAAAGTTTCAAACAGATGCAGCTGTTCTTGGAGGAATCTTTTGAATAAAGTATGCATAATAAATTGTGTAATCAAAAGGGATCATTTTTATCCTTATCAGGATAGGATGAAGATCATAGTTTTTAAGAAATATATTAAAACCAAAGTATAAAAAAAATTTATAGTTTATATATTTTTTATTGCAAATTGTCTCGTTTAGCTAATTGTTTGAATGATATTTCAAAATATAAGCAATTTATTTATATAAATAACTCCTGTTTGTTACTGACTGGTTGAATATGATGCACAATTTAAAAAATTAATCGGTTAATATTCGAAACTAGTGACAATACTTTAGATTTTAAATAATCCTAAATACAAATGGTCGGTTATTGTGAGAAGTTTTGTCTTTAAACCTTTTCTATTTAAATGAATTAAGAACTTCATTATATAAGACAAATATTTCCGAATTTATAACTCAACAAAGTAATTCAAACCTTTAGAGCGATAGTGAGAAATGTGTCGCGTTCTTGACTAAACTAAGAAATATTTTTATTTCAGGTTCTCCTTTGTATTTCAGATGAGATAATTATCATAGTAATATGAAGTGTAAAAACCTCTTCTTTCGTTGATAGGTATATCGACTGTCCAAGACAAATGCATACGCTGTGATTTTTTTCAGTTTTCTAATTTCACATTTCCAAAGAAAAATATTTTTTCCTATCGTGATAATGATAAGAAAATAAATAACTGTGATTTGTGAATTAATTTCTCTAGTACAAAGTTCTGAATTTAGGCAAATGTACTTTTCCTAGAAGTTATCATTAGGGTTGTGACAATATGCTTTTAAAATCATAAAAATTAAGAATATCATAGACTAACCGAAATGAAATGGTATCGAATGCTATATATATATACAGCTGGTTTAGAACGATTCAATATTTTTTTAAATTCTTTCCGTTTATAATGTTTTAGGGAACTATGATTTTAAAAGCATATTGTCTCAGCCCGAGCTATCGCCACTTGTTTTTTTATCTTTCCATTTTATTAGCAGTGGTGCTAGGCTCTACTATCACTCACTGATTGTTGTTATTCCTAATTTTTATCGTTTTTTCATCATTTTCTTATAACTATTATTTTCACAAAGTATGAAAGTTTTCAATTGGATGAACTAGAAAGTCTAACTTACCATACAAGCTCTTCATTTTCCTCTTTCGTCTAAAATTTCAGTTTCATTGAAGTAAGTAAGTACCATCTGCCAAGGATATTACGGTACCACTCTTACTATTCCATAATATTTACAAAAATCCGTTTGTGTGCAGCACGAAATTCGTGACGTCACACTCAGCTCTCCAGCTGCTGCCTGATTCAGAACAAACATATTAATGGAGAATAGAAAACTGCTGGAAAATGCTATCGAATTTTTACATGTTCAGAAGTGACATAATAGAGTATTGTTCTATAATAGAGTATTATTTTTTATATGGTAGTGTCTGATGGAGAAGATTACAAAAACCCACTATTGCATTGAAGTTGTAATTTTCATAAAGAAACACTTCTATATTGCAATTGCTTGTCATAGTTGTAATTTTCATTTTTCACTTCTGCAATATGACTCAATTCATTATTCACTTCTGAGAACTTGACTAGGAAAAGGTATAGTTATACCTCAAGAAATATCGTTTTCTATGATTTAAACAAAGAAAATACTTCGTAACTCAGGATCATTTCATAATTCAGGTCCTTCATTACTCGAGTGCTTCAAAAAAAAACCTCATTACTCAGGAGTTTTACTGTAATAAAGTAGATAAAATATAACGAAGATATTAGCAACTGAATAGATATATGATTTACGTGAAAATATGGGATGTTACACCTCTTTTTAAATTCTGTGGAACTTTTCTAATCAAAGAAAATGTGGCGGTGAAGGGTAACAAAATCAAATTATTGAAAATCTGAAAAAACTATTCATTAATTATTAATTGTAATAGATACCTCTGAATATAATCAATGTAGCTATGACTAGGTACTTGGTAAATTAATAAAATATTTCCGCTGTATATTTGATTTAAATATAATTTCAGGATCGGCATATATTTTATTTATTATTTAATTTAGTTTTAAATTTAGGGTTGCCACCGTCCTTTAAAATATTTAATTGTCCTTGAAAAATATTAAATGTTCTTGAATTTGAAGATCTTGTAAAATGTCTTTGATACAAATGAATATG
>CANNZV010004122.1:0-23578 GCA_947561585.1 Caprella mutica
GATGAAATTCGTATACTTTTCAGGTTTGATGATTTATCATCCCATTCATTAATACTTGCATTTTCATACAGAGGTAAAATACCTAGTGTAGGTATATCATACCCTTTGAGCAAGATTTCTGGCGTTATTGGAGAAGGTACATCGTCCATATCTGCATCCTCTCTTAAAGTTTCACGGAATGCAATTGGCCTTTTATTTGCTAAATGAATAGTTTGTTGAATGATGAAGTCAAAATCAATAATATGGAGTATGTTATTCCTTAACGCTCCATTTATCAATCGTTTCGAGATTTTGACGCATGACTCAACAAGACCACCTAAATCCTTATTTCCTTTGAAGTAATGGTCAAATTCTATGCTCGTCATGCCATTTTCTTCCAAGTACTTTATACAGAACTGATCTTTTAGTGCATCCTTGATGAAATTGGAACCTGCTACAATTTGCGAACCCAAATCTGAAAAAACTCTTTCCGGCATTCCGTAATCGAAAATATGTAACTGCAAAGCTCGCAAGAATTCAGGCATCGATAAATCATAGCATATCTTTAGATTGATTGCGCGACTCCAGAGGCATGTGATACACAAGATCCACACTTTCTTAGTCCCTCCGCCAAACTTAACATTGTATGGCCCAAAGTGATCCAGAAAGACATATCTGTAAGGGATATTCGGCGGATTCTCTCTGAAGTCTCTGTAAAAGGACTGATTATTGCGAATAGTACGAGTATTGACTCTTCTACAAATTATACAACTGGATATCGCTCTCTTTACAGTAGAAAATATATTAGGTATGAAATATATTTTACGAATCTCCGATATAACTGTATACTTTTCAGAATGGTTCAACTTTTCATGATAATATCTAATTATAATGCGTGTAAGAGAACCACTCTTAGATAGGAATATTGGAAACTCCTTAGTAACATTTATCTTCCAATCTTTAAACTTGCTTCTAACTCTTATTATTCCGTAGTTATCCAAGAATAAATTAAATTTAGTCACTAAAAAGGGAATGTTAGACTTCACAACATTTTCAGAATTCAAATAACTATATATTTCAGGAAACTGATTAATTTGGTCACATTTAATAACATGCTGAAAAGCAGCTCTATTTACATCTACACTATCGCATAAACTCCGACTAACAGCTTTCTTCAACTTATTAATGAAGGTAATTACCATTACATTAACCCTAAGAAGTTTATGAAAGCTTGAAAATCTATCTAATGGTACTAATAATCTCAACTCAGGGCATTTGCTAACAGTAACCGTATCTACAGTAATCTTTGTAGACTCGTTCAATTCTCTGCCATATTTATTTGGCACTGTGAATCTAAAATTATCTATAACCACTTCACAGTCTTCATTTGAGCAAGGACCACTTAAATAGTTACTTTTAGACAACAAATTATAACTGATTGGTCTAGTGATGAAATCCGCTGGGTTACATTCTCCAGCAACAAAATTAAACTCTATCCTTGATTTTTCACAAGATCTACTGATAAAATCAAGTCTATTCTTAACAAATGCATTAAGTTTTTGCAATTTATCTAGCTTGTTTACATACCCGTTGATCCACGAGAGTGCTACCATGCTATCAGAGTACAGCTTCATATCACCTATTTTGATAGGAAATAGAGATTTTTCACCAGACAGCTCCTCTGAAACATCCAATATGTGCTGCACTCCATGAGAAGCAGCATGCAACTCCAATGACGGTATGCTTTTAGATTGAAGTTCATTGTTCACTATTCTATTTTTAGCAGATACGAAACTTATCTTTGAAGATTCAACATGCCTCAGATAAACAACAGAGCCAATCATCATCTTACTGGCATCAGTGAAGCATAGAATCTCGTATGTTCCGTCTCTAGGACCCATGCTTCTATTTATTTTCAAAGATGGAGCAGAGTTAGTTTGATTAGCAATTTTGTTCCATTCATTTTGATAGGACTGGCTAATCTTTTCATCCCAGGTAATATCCTTCTGGCACTGAAGCTTGTGAACAAAGAGTCTAGCTCTATTAAGAATAGGTCCATTAATTTGCAGTACGTCGTAATTGGAAGCAATACTAGATAGAATTTTCCGTTTAGTATCTGCCTTTTTATCTAGAGAGAGTTTACAAGTAGACAGTGTATCTCCTCCTTTATCATAATTGAGCCCCAAAGTTTCACTTCCGAGACTTCTTCATCTTGTTCCTTTGGAAGGCGAGCATTCAATATAGGCTCGTTTGTTGCGAATTGCTGAAGCTTAAACTTATAGGGTTGGAATATGTTTTCCAAATTATCATAAGCCTTAGAGAGCTCTGAAGGGCTATTGGCAGTTATGGCACAATTATCCATGTAAGTCAGATCGTAAATGAGCTTCTTCAGATTCTCCAAGTAACTTCCAGTACTTTCATCGTTATCAATAACAAGAATGAAATACAAGCAGATCATCAACAACATTGGTGAGCATCTCAACCCAAAAGGAAGTCTCTTGTATTTGTACGCAACCAATAAATTACCATTAGTGGATTTCTTATACCATAATATAACTAACTTGTCTTGATCAATATTTCTTATCCCGATATTTAAAAATGCCTTTACTAAATCAAATACTAAAAGGTAATTGTCAAAACGAAGCTTCGTTACAGCAGTAGATATCTTAGAATTTAGATTTGCTCCACTCAACATGGCTTGATTGTGGCTTATGGCATTTTCAGAAGAAGAATTCTCAACAAGGTTAGATAATAGAACAACTCTACATTTAGTGCTTTCGTGACCCATTCTAAAAACGCCCATATGAGGTAGAAAGCTAACGGTAGGATGCTCAGACATATACGTAGGTAAATTAGTAATTTCCTCGATTATTCCCATATCAACATGTTGCTTGATAGCATCATTATAAAGCTCTAATTTATCGGGAGATGATTTTAATCGCTTCAAATTACTCATGAGAACAGCTTTCGAAAGGTTATAGTTAGTGCCAAGATTATGGGACACTATCATTCCACAATAATGGAACTGTTAGTCTACAATCGGAATCTCGAGTCATAGTTTCTAACACATAAGAATTCATGCGCTCATCCTCTAATTTGTAAGTGTCTGGATAGTCTTTAGAATCATAGATCATGTTTGGAATTGAAAAGTTAACAAGATCATCAGTTGCCTTCTCTAACAATGTGGGATCAATTAACCCGCACGAATCTATAGATATTTTGAAAGAAAATACCTGATCAAATTGATCCAACACCGGCGTATCCTTATCTATCGCACTTAAATGAGGATCAATAGACACAGACTGACTATTGACAATCGGCAAACAACTCAAGTTTTTAATCAATCTTTTTATTCCCCCATAAAGAACTATTCCAAACGGAGACTCGCTGTAAACCGAACAAGGAGATTTCCCAAATGTTATCTCCCTTTGAGCAAAGATTTGCGAATCATTATTACCCAAAATAAGATCAAAGTTACCTAAGTTATCAGAATTCTTATTCAAATATCCATCTGCAAGTTCGTAACCTTTCTCCTTAAACATAGCAACAACATATCCCAAATTAGGAAGATTCAAATTTATTTTAATTTCAGGTATGCAAATAACAGGAATAGGTGGGTTTTCATTAATATCCAATAGAACAACCTTAGTTATTATCTTCTCATCAGAATTAAAACCTTTAATTGTTATGGCAAAGTTATTATCAATAATCTCCAAACCTAATTTATCAGCAACTTTTCCAGAAATAAAACTAGGTTGGCAACCGCTATCCCTCATAACCCTAAGTAAATTTCCTTTGTGCATAAAAGTGAACGAAGGAATTATTGAATCCTCGCCGTATTGCTCTAAGCTAGTTTTTCCCACAAATACCGAACTAGACATCAATTGAGAATTAGGATTTTTATCCTTTGTTTTTACACCTTTCTCATTACAAAGATAACTGAAGTGATATTTAGAACAAAGGCTACACTTGCGAGAAAATCTATATCTGCATTGTTGACCAGTGTGATTAGTGTTCCCACATTTAAAACAACCGTTCAAAGCTTTAAGCCTCTCTAACTTGTCAGTCACATTAGGATATCGCTTACATTCGAAAGTAGAGTGTGTAGTACAATTATTCTCTTTGGAAGAACACAAACTACAGTATTTAGCTTTGTTATCTTTCCTGTCTCGATTTTGTACTGCCACTGCAGAAACCGATGCATTATCATCAAATTTGAAAGAATGAGTGGATTGAGAATTATTTAGTGAATTATGTTTCGAATTCCTATTTTCCAAATTCTTGTACCGTTCTGTAGCATCAAATATAGAAGTTTGAATTTGATGAATATCTGGTTTATTGTTATTAGTAATTGCAATTAATTGGTTCTTCATATCTTGATTTAACCCAGTCCATATGAAGAATTGTAATACATCATTTGTAGTCAATTTCAAAACACTAAACTGCTCAATTATCTGTCTCATATTACTAATATATCTATATGGATCATCCTTAGGAGTCAATTTGAGGTTTCTCAGTCTCTCAATTGCACTAAATTTGAGAGTTATTGTTGAGGCAAATGCCAATTCCAATAACTCTTTCGCACCTGTGTACGTTTGATTAGCTGACTCTAAAGACTCCAAAATAATTGCTGGCTCATTAGAGACTTGACCCTTCAAATAAACAAATTTCTCGAATTCTGTCAAATCATACTTGTTTATAATTAGTTCAAAATTGGCAAAGAACTTGGTCAAATCCTCCCCATTTCGGTGACCATATTTAGGTAATGGAATTTGGGGTATTTTAATTTGGTTAGTATGACCGGAAGAAACAGGTCCAGAATTCATAGGCAATGGTCTAGTAGCATTTTTTAACATTGAAATTGCAGCCAATAAGGTCTCCTCATACTCTACACATTTATTGTATTCAGTCTCATTTTCCGTTTCAGTTGTCTCTAATTCCATCATACAATCAAATATTTCAGAGTTCAACTTAGTTAAATTAATATACAAGTTATTCAATCTTTGTAATGAATTATCTTTTTGTTCAATAGTTAAGTTAGCCAAACTTTCATTAATTATATTAGATGTGCGAGTTAAGTCAGTCCTTATAAGACGACGCTTCTCCTTCAACACTTTACAAGTTTTAGTAGCCATATTGAAAGTTAAAGATTTCTAATCGCGAATGCTACAGTAGTACGAATATAACTATAATATTTTTTCAACCCATAAATATTGAGATGAACTTCGTCTCTGTAGAAAACTCTATGATCTATTCTACCAATTCCACCTACCATCAATACATGATTCTTAACCTTAAGTCTATTAATAAATTTATTCAGAGCGTTCCTACGTTTCACAAACACTGGATACAAAGGACTATCGAACTTATTATTAGTTTTATAGAATCTAAGTTCTACTTATGCTGGAATTATTATTAAATCTGGGAAATATTGTCTAACTAGCTCGTAAAATGAACGGCAGTCACTGAACAGTTGGTAATTACCTACACTGTTAGTTATACAATTTCCTCCCAAAATAGAAACAAAGAAATCTGGCCTATAATCTTTAATTTCATCAATCAACACTCTAGGATTAATCAAAATAGAGTGAAAAGTAGCTCCAGGATACGACATATACTTAACCGAAATATTAACATTTTCCTCAATGAAGTGAAAAATATTTAATAGTGATAAGTCACGAACATAAGAATGACCGAAAATTAATAATTTCATCACCCAACAAAATTTGAGAAAATTTCAGATCTGCGGAGCAAATATCAGTGCGAAATAATCAAAATTAAGTTAAAGCGAGATGAGAGTATATGGCGGTAGGAGAGTTGGTTAATGGGCTAATATTTAGGCTACAAAAAATAATAAGGTCCTGTCACGGATGCCAACTACAGAATGATTGTAAGGTGAGAGATCTTTAGTCAAAAGAAATTCTAATTATAGTCAATTGACCTAAATTAGTTGACGAATTTCTTCCTCACTCTACTTCTGCAGTAAAGATAAAGATAATAGGATGAAATATAAATAGATCAAAAAAGAATTTAATCAGAATTTAAGATATAAGATATCTAGACTTTTAAGATATAAGATATCTAGACTTTTAAGATAAAAGATATCTAGACTTTTAAGATAAAAGATATCTAGACTTTTAAGATAGAAGATATCTAGACTTTTAAGATAGAAGATATCTAGACTTTTAAGATAGAAGATATCTAGACTTTTAAGATAGAAGATATCTAGACTTTTAAGATAGAAGATATCTAGACTTTTAAGATAGAAGATATCTAGACTTTTAAGATAGAAGATATCTAGACTTTTAAGATAGAAGATATCTAGACTTTTAAGATAGAAGATATCTAGACTTTTAAGATAGAAGATATCTAGACTTTTAAGATAGAAGATATCTAGACTTTTAAGATAGAAGATATCTAGACTTTTAAGATAGAAGATATCTAGACTTTTAAGATAGAAGATATCTAGACTTTTAAGATAGAAGATATCTAGACTTTTAAGATAGAAGATATCTAGACTTTTAAGATAGAAGATATCTAGACTTTTAAGATAGAAGATATCTAGACTTTTAAGATAGAAGATATCTAGACTTTTAAGATAGAAGATATCTAGACTTTTAAGATAGAAGATATCTAGACTTTTAAGATAGAAGATATCTAGACTTTTAAGATAGAAGATATCTAGACTTTTAAGATAGAAGATATCTAGACTTTTAAGATAGAAGATATCTAGACTTTTAAGATAGAAGATATCTAGACTTTTAAGATAGAAGATATCTAGACTTTTAAGATAGAAGATATCTAGACTTTTAAGATAGAAGATATCTAGACTTTTAAGATAGAAGATATCTAGACTTTTAAGATAGAAGATATCTAGACTTTTAAGATAGAAGATATCTAGACTTTTAAGATAGAAGATATATTATTAAGCTATAATAATTATTTAATTAAGGGATTTAAAGAAATTAGAATGTATTTAACACATTTAATTATGTATATCAAAATTGGACATTATTTACTTGACTGCACTAGAAACGTGGTTACACTACTAATTACCGTCAACATAAAAAGAGCAACCTATAGATTTCAAATGCAGTTTGCCTATGTATATTATTTTTGCCCTATTTCGATCTAGTTAAATAACCAAGATCGAAATGAAACCCAAACTCTCCCTGCCTTCACTACTCATCTATGGAAAATTTAGCACTTCATATTATTATAGAACGCACTTATAAAACACTGCTGATGTTAGATGGTTTGTATTCACACTGCTATATTCTAACTATCTGTTAATGATATTGCCTTGTGAGGGATACAAATTAAAGGTATTAATACAAAATGAAATGATAAGAATGAATGGTAGATTTAAACTGTGAATTGTAAATGAATGGGTTTATTTTGTAGTCACATAGACATAGCTAAACTTATATGTAACTACCTACTCTCATTTAAATATCACAAGTACAAACTATATATTAGAATACAGCCATTTCTTTAATTTCCACTTAAATTCTCCCACACAATGTGTATTTCTTAGTTCTTGGGGTAATTCATTCCACTTTTTTATTGCTTTAAATAAGAATTGTTCCTGAGTAACTGTCTTTCTTACATTTGGTAACAAGATATTGTCAGTGCTTCTAAATCTAGTTTGATGAGAATGAGAAGGGATTAGAGAGATTATTTTTGCATGAAAATATGGACTAAAGTCGAAGATTTGCATATATTTGTGGAATTGGATCAAAATGGCATTTACATACAAGTCTTGAAATGAGAGAGGCTGCCGTTTGTCGGACGGTAAGTCTGAGAGCAACATAAGGGCTCGGTTTTGTAGTCTGACTAGTTTGGTTCTACTTGTCACACCGCAGCCTCTCCATACACTCATACCATAAGACAAAATAGATTGGAACATGGAGAAATAGATTTGCCTAAGTATCAACGCAGGAACAAAAACTGAAAGTCTCCTCATTATACCAACAACAGAAGATAATCTCCTAGAAATTGAAAGAACATGACTCTTGTATTTCAACCTATCATCTAACAAAATACCTAAAAAATTTACATCTTTGACCCTATTGATTATCTCATCATTAATGCAAACGGTAACTGGTTTATGATTCACATTAGCATCGGTAAATAACATAAATGAGGTTTTGCTTACATTTAATGATAATCTATTTGTTCTCAGCCACACACTAACCTTCTCCAGTTCAATGTTTACCTCCCGACACAGATCCTCCAAATTATCACCGGACAAATACACTGTGGTGTCATCAGCAAAATGAACAAATCGGAGTCTATTGGAGGACCTATGTATATCGTTCAAGTAAATAGAGAAACAATAGGGGGAGCTGACTGAACCTTGTGGTAAACCAATATTTATACCCTTGATAGAAGACAAACTACCCCCAACATCAACACACATCCTCCGATCCGACAGATAACTCATAAACCAGCTAGATATTACTCCTCTGAATCCCAATCTCTCCATTTTTTTGACAAGTATATCCCTGTTAACAGTGTCGAAAGCCCTACTCAAGTCTAAAAATACTCCAATAGTGTACAATTTATTGTCTAAATTGTTAGCACATTCATCCACCATTTCCACAACGGCATCTGATGTGCCATAACCCGCGCGGAAACCATATTGCCTATTATATATTATATTTTCATCATCTAAGAATTTCATAACTCTTGTTTTCATCATTTTTTCTAATATTTTTGAAAGAGTATGAAGAATAGATATTGGTCGAAAATTTGATACTAATTTATGTTCTTTGCTTTTATAAATAGGCACTGTCCGCGCAAGTTTAAGCACATCAGGAAACACACCTTCCTCAACCGCACAATTAAAAATATCAACAATTATTGGTGCAATTACATTAATGGTTTTTTTTATATATCATAACGGGTACAGAACCAAGATTATTTCCCTTATTGGGCAACGCAGATACAACTCCAACTACTTCCTCCTCGGATACTGGAACTGCAAAAAATGAATTCAAAATTGGGTCAGGCATGTACTCCATTGGGTTAACATTTGACACTGGGATATTATTGTCCAACTCTCTAGCTACTGATGAAAAGTATTCACAGAACATATTTGATATATTCACAGGGTTTGTTATATCACTACCACTCCTGTCACATAAAACATCTGGTGTATTCATTTTTTTCTTCCTACCAATCAACTCATTCACTACATTCCAGTTATCCCTATTATTGTTCCTAACCTGACTAAGTTTATCTTTATAATAATCTATTTTAGTCCTTTGCATAATTTTTCTCAAGTTACTTTTATAGTCGTTATAAACAGAAAAGGGTACCACTCCCTCCTTGTATCTTTTAAATAACAAATGCTTATAGTTTATATGTGTAATGAGATTATCACTTATCCATGGGCGAGAGTATTTCTAATACGAGACAGTTTTAGTTTTTAGTGGACAGTGAGCATTGTAAACTGACCAAAATTCATTTAAAAAACACTCAGTTTTCTTATTAACATTCAAAATATTGCTAATACTAATATAATAATTTGCAAACAAGGATAGATTGGAGATCACATTTTGGATATTCGTTTCAGAGTGATCTCTTATTATTTTTCGTATAGGTGACTTATCCAAAGAAATATTAAATATACAAAATATCAAATAGTGATCAGAAAAATCAGTTACGAACGAGCCACAGTGAGCTACATATGGCTATTGTACCATATTTGATCGAGACACTTTGCACTGCTCTCTGTGACTCGTGTTGGAATATTGATCAATGGAAAAACACTATGAGAATACATTACACTAACAAAATCAGAGCTTAAATCTTCATCAATAATATCGACATTAAAATCACCTACATAAGATACAGTTCTATCACAAAATTCACCTGCAACTACCTCAAAATAATCAACAAATCTCACTAATGAAGCTGCGGGGGGACGGTATACTCCATATATTATCATTTTTTTATTACTATTAGGATTTGATCAATCAAGAGTGATTTCTACTACACATGTTTCGCATATATCCGAAACTACAGATTTTTCATCAATAAAATTTGATGTCAACCCTTCTCTTACATAAACGGAGACTCCGCCCCCGCACCTCCCCACACGATATGTATGATAAGCAATATATCCCACAACATCAGAATGCATAGATTCTGTAAACCAAGTTTCTGTTAATACAATTAAGTCAACAGTTCTTTTAACTGAAGACAGAAAGACTGAAAAAGCATCAAAATTTTGATTAAAAGACCGTATGTTCTGGTGAAACAATACAAGATTACCACCGACACAATAACTCTGGAATACTATAGTACTTAGCGCCGGAGCTATCAATATCCTCGTCTTCAACCATCATTATAGTTTAAATACAGAAAAGCATTCACAAATTTACCGCTATATAAAATAAGAAACCTGATAAACAGCACAAGCAATTTTCAGGAGCATGAAGTAGACATAGATGAGGAACCGTTGTATCGATGGAGCACAGGTAACTCACAGAAACATGAGTAATCGATGAGGCACGTATATAGCACAGGAACAGGTATGAGGAACAGATGCACAAAAGACATCTTGGCATCACATGTAACAAGCGGCGACCTATGCTAATTATGGTGTATGATCTCCATACACATAACAGAAGCTTATCTTCGCTTGAACCAAAACAGTTCAAATACAGATCAAGAGCTATTATCATGTGATAGCTAATTCTGTACTGATTATCTTGTGACACAAAAATCATCCTCACTAGGAGTCACCTCGAACTATCAAATTTTGACAAATCTGAAAAACTCAGCTCTAAGCTCTCAACGAGATCTTTCACTTGGGCCATCGTCCTGAGAAACTGTTTCGAGCTAGCATCCGAGGAGTTCGGTGGTTTTAGCCAAATGAAGACTCTACCATCACGGGACCCAGTGCCAGTAATTCTGTTCGGGCGCAATCTCTTACTCTTTCGCAAGTTTGCCAACATTTTAGATCGATTTGGAGTTAAATTTTCATTTATATACAAATTCGGTGGTTTAACAGTCTTGCAGCTCTGAAGTATTAAATCTTTTATTCCTCTCTTGTTGAGTTTCACGTACAAGTTTCTTCTATCAGATACTTGAGTAGATTGTTTCTTTCCGATCCGGTACGACATAACTATTTCATCAAGAGGCACAACACATTTTAGGTGTGTTTTCAAGGGTAGCCGGTAAATTGCTCGAAAACAATTGCTCGAAAAACAATTGCTCGAAGGAACAATTGCTCGAAAGAACAATTGCTCGAAAGACAATTGCTCGAAAAACAATTGCTCGAACGAACAATTGCTCGAATGAACAATTGCTCGAATGAACAATTGCTCGAATTATCAAATTGCTCGAATGAACAAAATTGGTCGAATTATAAAATTGCACAGTTTTCGATTTTATAAAAGTCAGTCATTCATGAAGTGGAGCTGCACCTAACAATGTTTGTTTCTTTTTAGTAATTGATCATTAATCATTCTATAAATGATTTTAATTATTAATCATTCTGCATAATCTTTTTTTTAGACCGTTTGTGTCATCTCGTATGTAACATGTGAATTGGAATCATGTGGTGAATCACTACTATTCATTTTTTTTTTATCATTAAACCCGAAAAAATTTGTAGATTAATTAAAACTCTGCCATAACTTTGATTAATTTCACCTATTGAGGTGAGCCTACAGATAGGCTAATAATAAATCTACAAAAAAAAAACACCACATGATTCCAATTCACATGTTACATACGAGATGACACAAACGGTCTCTAGGAAAAAAAAAAAGATTATGCAAAATAAGTAATAATTAAAATCATTTATAGAATGATTAATGATCAATTACTAAAAAGAAACAAACATTGTTAGGTGCAGCTCCACTTCATGAATAACTGACTTTTATAAAATCGAAAACTGTGCAAATCGAGCAATTTTGTTCATTCGTACAATTTGATAATTCGAGCAATTGTTCATTCGAGCAATTGTTTTTCGAGCAATTGTTTTCGAGCAATTGTCTTTCGAGCAATTGTTTTCGAGCAATTTACCTAGAACCGTTTTCAGGATATCATGCACTACCTGCGAACAGTTTTCACCGCCCCTAACCTCTGGGAGCACGCTCCCTGAAAAAATGAGAGAGTCTCCCCGCTGATAAGTTTCAATATCCTCCCATTTAATTCATGCACTTCACCTTTCAAGAAATTAACTTGGTCCTGTAATTTTTCTATTATCTCGTTTTTCTCATTCAACTTGACAATCAGATTTTTGTGTAGATCACTCATCTTCCCCATTATAATATCGACCATGAGTCTGCTTTCCTCAGATAACATGCCAGTGTCAATACCAGAGGCAAAGTTATTGAAGTTTTCATCCAAGTTCTGCGACACATCATTCTTTTTATTTCGTTGTTTAGGAGGCATTACGCAATAGCTCAATAGATGGAGCTACCGGTAGTGTAAACAAATATGTCGCCGCTGTGTGAATGTAATCTAGTATTCACTGATCCTTCCTCTAGCATTCGCTGGTATGCCTACCCCAGGGCTTGGCGCTGGTATAGGCTACAAATGCTAACAGAGACAGCTAAGTTACAGGCACACCAGTATCAGCAAAAACAATACTTTTAACGTTTACAAATTTTAAGAAACACAGATCAGATATGGAGCGGCACACTACACCTCATGTCCACTCTCCTCAAGCGTAAAGAAGGATGGTGGGTAATGAAAGATTATGGTGGGCAATGAAAGCTTAAGGTGGCAATGAGAGATTACACAAATATTTTTTTACATTTTAAATATTAAAAGCATGACATTTCTCTTGCAACCAACCAACAGACAAAGACACAAAATGTGAGGTATAGGAATGATAAAATATTTAGTTTCACTTGGATCAAATATTATTTCACTTGGATCAAATATTATTTCACATGGATCAAATTCAATTGCATAAGGATCAAATTTAATTTCACATGGATCAAATTTAATTTCACCTGGATCAAATTCAATTTCACTTGGATCAAGTTCAAATTAACTTGGATCAAATATTATTTCATTTTGATCAACTAGAACTGTAAATGGTATAGTTTACTGTCTAACATCGAAAAAGGATGAGAGAACATACGAAGAGATTTTTCAGTTTTTCAAAAAAAACGACCTCTATCCCGACTCTGTTATAGTTGACTTCGAGGCTGCAGGAATAAAACTTCCTGCAGCTTTGGTCTTTGCCTTTGGTGTAAAATACAAAACCTTGGTTTACAAGAATGGTACAGGAATCCAGAAAATGCGTTGATAATTAACCAGGCGGCTAACATTTTGTTTATATGTGTCTGTAGTCCAGTCCACTAATCATACATGCATATTCACGGACTACCAGTATATAGAATATAGTAGTGACAATTGAGACGGTAAGTGTGCGTGACGTCATCACCGCAACACTCTAAATTTAATTTAAGACAATCTAAGAGTGTTAAATTATGAAAAAAATGTTCATTTATTGCCAATATAAAAAGAGAGTAATGGTGTATTCAGTTATTCAAACTACTTGACCTTAATTTTCGATAAAGTCTGTTGCCATAATGACGTCACGATAACAAATCCCTGTTCTACGTATATAGCAGTTGACCGAAAAACAGACCTAATAATGTAGCTGAGAGACGTTGTTATAGTTCCAGTACTAGAATTTCCTTGTAATTAACCAAATAAAGTCCTTAGCCTTCGTGCCACCTCAAGATGTTTGTGATCTATTCTCAGATTTCATACAAAATCTAGATCAAGATGTTGATGAAGTATTAGCAGATTTCTTGGAATATTTTGAGATAACATGGCTCGGTATTGTACAGCGTGGCCGAAGACGACGTACAACTTTTGATATCGAAATATGGAATGTTTACGACAGAGTATAAAAGGATCTACCACGGACAAATAACTCTCTGGAAGGATGGCACCAGGCCTTTAACAGAAGAGTTGGTGTAACTCATCCTACAATTGAAAAACTTGTGGGTAAAGTGAAACTAGAACAGTCATATTCTGAATTAGTGTTAGAACGGTTGTCTATGGGAGAGTGTATTCAAAGTACAAATAAGCAATATTTGCGACTTAACGAGAGAATTAGAATGGTTCATGGAACAATACCATCAAACAACGGGGCTGGAATACCTAAAATCAATGGCCCACAACTTATAAGTATTAAAGTTTTTTATGCAATGAACATATGACTTATAATGCTTAAAATATTCACTGTTCTGTTTCAAATATTAATATAGTTGTATGACTAAATGGATGCAATTTTATAAAAATTAAATCCAACCCTCTTTTACGTCCCTACTGTTTTTATATTCTATATTCATAGTTTGCCAGTTAGTATTTGTTTTTTCGCCCACAGTGGCTCTACCCTGAAATTGTTGCAATTTGATTTATGATTTATTTTTCCTTTTTACGATATTTATTATTTTCCTACGTAACTTTTAGGTTCAGTGGATAGCACTAGGGTAGTTCTAGTTCTCCTCAACTACGAGGTCTTAGATTTTGTTTTAGATAGACACACTATAGTTTACTACCACCTCTTCATTTTTTTTCCATTCGTGAGTGCAGTCACTAGTGTCTGTATCTTTTTTCATTACATTCCTTTGTAAGTGACTGCATTCACAGAAAAGCCTTTCTGCATCCATGAGCATTGACACAGAATTGTGTTACGGGACTTTCTTCATGGAGCCACTTTCAGTTCTAACTGTTCTTCCAGTTTCCTGTATTTAATTTTCTTTGATTTTAAATATATGGCCTTTGGTTGCAATGCATACGTTAAACTAACCCTACTTTATTTAAAATTAGGTATTTTGTTCGTTAGGCATTTTACGTAAAGTAACCAAAATATTTTAGTTGCAGTAATCGCTAATTTTGAAAAAAAGGATTGATCTCTGTATTATGCACAGTGATGGCGATTTCAAACACTTGTTATATACTGAATAAAACTTGAGAATATACTCTTTCATGTGATTTTTGTTTCATCTTTCTACACCAATTACTTTTGAAGTTATACGCATTTACTTTCGACCAGTTTTTTTATAGAAGGGGGTAAGGGTCTTACGATGTCCACGTGCACCGTCTCAAATCCGCAGCTTGGGACTGGGAGGGCCCCGGGAGGACTTGGACATGTCTGATCACCTTGCAACGTTGGCAAGCAGCGCAGGTCTTTGTCCAGTCTCTGATGTTTTTGCTCATTCCTGGCCAAACAACCCGTCGTTTAAGGAGTCTCTGGGTTGCTGTGATGCTAGGATGACTCATTGAGTGGAATCGGTTGAATATCATGAGCCTGTGTTCGACCGGAATGAAGGGGCGCTGCCTTCCAGTAGACACATCGCACCACAACATACTGGAACTCTGCAGCTGCACGGGCCTCAGTCTCAATGCGCTCTTCTGTAATGGGTTGAGGAATAATTCCAGCTCCGTGCACGTCGCCTGGCTGGCAGCGATCTCCTCGTAGTTGGTTACAGGATCCTCCAGACCAAGACTGAAAACAGACTGGGACAGAGCATCTGCCACGCTGTTTTCTTCTCCTCTCACGTGGTCTACTTGGCAGTCATACTGGGAGATGAAGGCAAGCTGTCTGGTCACACGTGGAGAGAGTGTATTGGAATTGGTGGTCATAGCCTTGGTGAGAGGGCGATGATCAGTCAGCACTGTGAATGTGCGACCGTCCAAGTAGTATGAGAAATGTCTAATCGCCAGGAATATTGAGATCAGTTCCCTGTCGTTTGTGCTGTAGTGCTGTTGAGCCGGGTCCAGTCCTTTCGAAAAGAAAGCGATGGGTACAGTTTCTCCGTTGATCTCTTGTTGAAGCACTGCCCGAACTGCTGTGGCTGACGCGTCAGTTGCTAGGCTGGTCGGGGCATTGGGAAATGGGTGGGCCAACGATATGGGGTTCCTCATCTCCTCTTTGATACTCCCAAAGGTGTTTCGCGCCTCATCAGACCAGTGGAGCTTCCTACCAGAGATCCTGGAACAGCCTTTGGTCATGTCTATGAGGAGTTGCAACTTGCTAGCAGCCGCGAAGAGGAATCTTCTATAGTAGTTCATTACTCCCATGAATTGATTTATCTTCTTCACGGTATCTGGGAGAGGGAACTTGATCATGTGTTCCACATTTTGTGGCAGGGAGATGCGGTGTCCCAGGAAACCCAGTTGGTGGACACCCAGAAGACATTTGGCAGGGTGGATCCTCAGGCCATGCTTGCGGACGAAGCGTCTCAAACAGTAATCGTAGGTGATGCTCGTGCTCCTTTGCTGTAGAAGAAGAGATTAGTATGTCATCGATGTAGACTGTCACAAACGGAAGGTCACTGGTGATACTGTCCATGAATCTCTGCATCGTCTGCGCTGCGTTTTTTAGGCCAAATGACATCTTCACGTATCCAAACAGACCGAAAGGAGTTATCACTACAGTCTTCTCCACATCATCTCGAGCCACGGGTTTCTGGTGATATGCCCTGATGAGATCAATTTTGGAGAAGATGGTCCTGTCATGAAGGCCGCAGAGAAACTCTTGCATGTGGGGGATTGTGTACTTGTCAGGCCTAGTTTTCGCATTCAGCCTCCTGTAGTCTCCGCATATCCTCCACTGGGCTGCATCTGGGGAATCCTTGGGGACCAAGTGAATGGGGCTGGCCCAAGGGCTCTTCGAAGGTCTGATGACTCCCTGGTCCAACAGCAGCTTAAACTCTTCTTTGGCCGCCGCAAGCTTTTCGGGGGATAGTCTTCTGCTTTTGGAATGCGCTGGTGCACCAAGAGTCTCCTTGTGATGCTCCAACCCTGACATCATGTTCGGGCCGCAGTCCAACTGAATAAGTTCCGGGAACTCGTCTAGTAGACTGTGAAAGGCTGAAGGCTGCTGGACTCTGGAGATATGCAGTCTGCACCCCATTTCTTGTGAGTGAGATGTTTTAGTAGATCTATTGTTTTGAATGCTTTTGCTCTTAAATTGGATATGTGCGGCTTCCTGTATTTCTCTTGTCAAATATCACTCCCAATATATTTGACTTTATCCACTGTAGTAATAGAGTTGTTGTAGATGCAGGGGTTAGGATTGAATTTGGGACAGATTCTCTTTCTGCATATGTGGATACTGATAGTTTTAGGGACGGGGAAGGCAAATTCAGTATTATCACACGACCTTTCCAAACTAGAGATAGTCACTTGCAGTCTTCTCTCCACCATGCCTGTCACAGCACCAGACGCAAAGATGGTGAAGTCTATATAGAGGGTCCATTGAACAATATCCGGTATGGCACTACAAATGTCATTAATGGCGATCATAAAGAGGCTGCAACTCAGAACGCTTCCCTGGGGGATGCCTTCTTCAATTAATCTCTCCTCCGAGGAGTTACCAACTCTTACTTTTATATATCTGTGAGAGGAAATTCTTCAAAAATATTGGTAATTTTCCTCTCAAACCGTAGTCGTGGATCTTTTTTATTATACCATATCTCCATGCAGTGTCGTATGCCTTTTTAGGGCGAAAAACACTGCAAGAAAATGTTGTTTGTTATGGAGGGTTTTCTGGATTGCTGTTTCGAGTTGTATTATATTGTATGTTGTGCTTCTATTAGAGCAAAACCGGATTGTAAATTGGCGATTAGGTTATGGTGCTCGAAGAACCAGATTAAACGGACATTGATGATTTTTTCTAATAATTTGCATAAACAGGAGTGATATTGGCCTATAGTTCTGTGGGATATATTGATCTTTACCTGGTTTTGCCATTGCAACTATGTGGAAATAAACTGCCCTTTTTACATGGAAATCATCATGGTAGCCGGACATCATTTATAGGATTTTCTGGACATTTGACATCAAATTTGGAAATAGTAAGGATATTTATCCTATCGATCAGGACCCGGACACGCCAATTTTACATATCCAGCAAAACATAAAAATCCGGACGTCCGGTATATCCATTGTTATATCTTAGTCTTTAATGTAATTCAATTATATATTTCTAGAAAACGAATTTAAAGAGAATTTTGGTAGTAAGTACTACCTGGACTTTAGATAATTTTGAAATGCTTGTTTTTGATCCTATTTGGACCTGAACATAACCTGTCAATTTTTGCATACATTAATTGTTGGTTTCCTTTCCTTTATATTGAAACTGTTATTTGGTTTGGTAAATAAAACTTGAAAGTGAACAAAACACAAAACATATTAATATTACATTTTAGAAGTAGCAATTAGATTATGTACCTACAATCTATCATGGGAATAATGAATGATTGAAAATAATTATTCAAATATTTTTTTTAAATTAGATCAATAATTGCAATAATTAGATTATACAAAAAAAAAATCTAGATCTGCCTGTAATAAATGAAAAACTTTGTAATTGGGTGAGCTCAGAATTGTCCACTAGTTTCACATTATCTGTCAAATAAGATTACGATCGATATAATTTAACACGGATTCATTTTTTAGTTGGTATCCATGATACCGGCAGGTATCACAGATACCAACTAAAAAAATGAATCTAAGTGTTGAACTATATCTTGTAATCTTATTTAACAGATAATGTGAAACTGGTCAACAATTCAGGGCTTACCCTAACTAAATAAAATAATTTTTTTTCTTAATTTTAATTTTTTTAGAACGCAAGGCTTTGAAAGTTAGGTCACCTTCGTCTGTTTTATCAGAATCAATATCGTCTGTAACATTAGAATGATCATTTAGTAATGACCCTGATGCTGATGAAGTCAATCTGACTCGCTTTAATTTTAGTGGTGATGGTGACTCAAGATTCTCTTTCTCTCGACTTCTTTGGAGAACATTTTTTGCATTTTCTAGGAGTAGATGATACTAGACCCTCTTCTTCCGTAGTGATGTTCATCGAAGAATCTCCAATCAGTGAAAATGAAGGTGATTCTATCTCGCTTTCCGATTCTTCCTCTGCAGCATTGTTATTAGGGATTTGTAAAGACAAAATTTTTGTGACACTGAATCAAATCATTATGATTATAATACCTATCTGCTGTGTTTAATGAATGACTCATTGCCTTCGCCATGTCACGCTTGTCACTCTCTGAAAGATTATTCTTACTCCTACTTATCGTAATAACAGAACTTCGTAGAGAGCGGGACGAAAAGTGTTTACCTGTAGATGTAGAGAAAGTATGTATAATTTTATATACGCCAGAGAGAGTCAAGTCGTTAGACGATTTAGTTGAAGTCTTAGAAGAAGGAAAAACATAGTCACAAAACTTATCTTTAGTTAAAAACGGTCTCATATGGTTAATGTAAATGTTGAGAACTCTGAACTCGTCTGATTCCTAGGGGATGGTAGCAGGCTCTCCTGTTGATTTTGTAGTTTTCTACTCTTTAACTTTAATCAGGTGAAACTTTTCTCCGTTAATGTAGGCTACTTCATTCATTCTCATAGTTGTGAATTCTTGCGATCTTCTACCAAGACATATTGCTCCCATTAGAATCAACGAATTTCTCACTTTGATGATGTAACTTTTAGAAAATTGATCACTTTTTTTTCTCCATTGTTGCTCAATACTGACAATAAATAGTCTCTCGTTGACTGAAGCAGTGTATCAAATTCTTCGCTGGTCAGTAATTTGGCCTTTGCTTTTTTTTCATCACAACAGATTCTGAACCAAGTGCCTTCGATAGAATAACTATCTGGTGGTCAATTTCATGATGAATCTGATTCACTTTTATGTCCAAAGCAATCATTCCTTCATAACTAGCATTAGGTAGTCTCTCTGGACTACTTACGTCAGTGAAAATGAACCTTATGAAAAGTTGGAACATCTTCAAAATATTTTATTTTAGAAGTGCTCACTCTCCCCTCCAGCAATCTGAAAAATGTCAACATATTTCTAATTTCCATGGGAGTACATAAGTCTTCAAAAGTCAGCTTGTCCAAGTTAGAGTTCTCGTATGGCAACATGACATCCATAGCCATTCTAACCGATCTTTCGGGGTTATTATGCTGGCGCGACTCTAAGAATTTACAGAAACCATCTCTCTAAATTTGTACATTTTCCGAGTATTCTCTTTTGTCCATGAACCTTATTTTCTTATAATCTTCCATCTTTTCCTCCAATAACTTTTTCAATCTTCTATACTCTTCGATATCTTCAACAGCAATTATTTCTTCTCTTAATTTATCAATATTTTGTCTCAATTCTTTTAGTCTAAGCAAATTAATACCTTGTTTTCGAATAATACTGTTCTTGAGCCTGTTCAAGCTCCTCTCCCTCACTACATTAAGTAACTTTGTATAAACAGCAGGAATAACAGGAGGGTCTCTGACGTAGCTACTGTACATTGCATGGGCATTATCAATTTTATGCGTATTCTTGACATGGTCTGGCAAGTTCATTACTAATTTAGAGCATAACATTAATTCGATTACTTCCCTTTTTTGAAACTACTGGCTTGCATTCAGCAACAGGTCTATTCTTCATCAACGCACCAGTCATGTTTTTCCTGTTTCTGGTGATGACTGAAGCCATTTCGACTGCAAGTTTCAGAGAGCACTCATCTAGGTTATGTTGGCTTTTGAGATGACGCTTCAATTTGACAGTTGAACTTCTGCACCCACGCATTGGACAAGAATGCTGCAACGACCAATCTTTAAGGCTTTTTATTCCAGATTCTTCGAATTCAGCCGAATTAGCAGGCTGTGGGTTTGTACCTGAAAAAAAAATGAATATTTCAATAAATGATATATTAGTTATTGAATGAGTAAAAGTATATTATTGTTTAGTGGGGGGTTTAACGTATGCTTCGGAACCTCTGGCCATATCGCTGACATAAAAAGGAATTTAAAAACAAGGGACTGAAAAAAGTAGTCAGACAGAAAAGTGGCTCATGAACAAAGTCACTTACCACCGTCGGTGATAATGCTCATGGATGCAAAAAAGCTATTCCGTGAATGCAGTCACTTACCAAGGAATGAAACGAAACTGAACACAAGCACCGGTGACTGCAATCACGGACGGGAGAGGAAAATGGTGAGGTGATAGTAAATGAAGTATACGAGCCTACCGAACACAAAATCTAAACCTCGTAGTTGAAGATCAAGGGGTACGGTCAAGAGCCCTCCCGGTCAAGAGCCCCCCCGGTCACGAGCCCCCCCGGTCATGAGCCCCCCTAGGTCATAAGCCCCCCCCCCGGTCACGAGCCCCCCCTCCATGTTTATTTAATCCTTATTTACCTAGTTAAACAAATGAAGAACTACTTAGATAGAAATAACTGAGAGTTGCTAATGTAGTTTGTTGTATCCGCTAGATTGTTGTACTGCACACTTCATGATTGTTTAATGACCTGGCAGGGGGGTTCGGGGGGCGGCACGCCCCCCGATATACATATATTTTATGTCTAATCAGTAATGAACTACATAAGTGTCAATAAGGATTAAATAATATAGGTAAATAAGGATTTAAAAACAGGGGGGGCTCGTGACCGGGGGGGCTCTTGACCGGGGGGGCTTATGACCTAGTGGGGCTCTTGACCCGAAGATCAAAACCCTAACGCTATTGTTTAAACCTGCAAATTGCGGTAAATATGATAAACAGAGTAAGAGTATATATGTACATTATTTTTATATCAAAATATTCAGTAATTTACCTACTACTTCATCCATCTCAGCACAAGCAGTGATATCATTCTCCAGCAAGATCAGAGCAGAATCGACAGAGTTCAAATACATAATCTGAGCTTTGTTAATTTCGGACGAAACTTTCTCTATCAGCTCCTTTTTAGTTAATCTCTTATTCAATGAGTACATATTTAGACTAGTTCGAACTATAGGAGAATCGAATCTCGATTTACTCTTTTCGAAGAAGTTTTGTCAAATCTATGCCCAGTTCATCATTTAGCACCTAAAACGAAGAAAAAACAAATACATTTGAGAGTCTATTCATTATTAAATAAGTTGTGTACATATTGGGGGTCTATTCTGGTTAGAAGGAGCAAATTAAAAAATGTATTTATTTATTTATTTTTAAGGTGTTAATTAAATATACTTTTCTATATCATAGACAGTGACTCAAATTTATTTTGAACACCTCTGCATCATCTAATCACCTCTGTATGCCTAATAAATTTAATAATAAAAATCAATTCAAGCATATGGAATTTATGTCACCAACATTTTGTTAAATTTAGAACTATTCAAGAATAGGTTAGGTTATTGTGATCCGCCTGTACTCTGACAAATATATGGGAGCATATATAATGAGGTATTGATAGTGTGTGTGGTTTAACCATATCTATTCTAATGTTAAAACTTCTATGCATATTTATTCACATTGATATCACAGATACTAATGTATCTCACTATTTATTTAATATCTTTAAAGAATATTTATTTTCTTTCATTTGCACCCTTAATACTAAAGACACGAATAACAATCCCCAAACCTACCTTATCACGAATGTTGTCTTCGTCGCTAGAAGTCATTCTTCTTTCAAATATTTAAGACCGCACTATTAATTAAATTCAAAACATATATTCTGAAAAAGTGCCTTTTCTATCAAGCATTCATTAATCCACAACATGATCACAAAATTAACCCTATACCACAGATGTAAAAGTTTAAATCTATACATTACCACAATAATATATAGCTACATCTCATACCTATATTCTCAAATCTTTGTTGTTTGTCTCTCACCACCAAATTTAATTATTATTCTCAAATTCACTTTGTACAAAGAATTCGACAATCATTATTCTTTAGTAGTGACAAATAGGAAAAATTCCGAATGGTCGGACCGATTCACATTATCGTTCATATAAGATTAATAGATATGCTTTCTTATTTTGTTGAATTTGTATCCAAATCCATTTTACTGACATGGTATCATGGATACAAATTAAAATTACAAGATATGCAAGATTACATGATTTAATCTTATTTTTACGATAAAGAGTATCTGAACGATCATTCGGAATTTACCCTACTAGTGGGTTGTGAGAGTTTGAAGTCATCAATTCCTTATCTATTACTAAGAATTATGAACTCTAAAAATTTCATTTATTTGAGGGAATTTCAACTTGATACTATTACACAGTTAAAAATTGTGGCCTAAGAGTCTTAAATCTTTCTGAAATGTTTTTTTTTTATAAATGTTGCTATAATGAAAGAAGAGAAATACTTACGAATTAGTAATTTGACTACTGTTTCGAAGCCAACATATTTTAGAAGTTTCGTGGTATGAGGTCAGAATTAGTTAATGTGACACATTTTACCTGCTTCACTCAACAAGACTGAAACTACAGCATTCATAATTATCATCGCAGTTCATAACTATTTTATTCAGCTTCCAAATTTAAAAAAAAACTAAATAAGGTTTCCATTGTCTATCTAAGTATTGTAGGGTGAAGTAGGTAAATTGCGGAAAATTAGCCACTTTGGTATACAAATTTAATCAGCGTCAAAACGCAAAATAAGAACAAAAATCATGTCTTCAAATTTTTAAATTACTAAATGCATTGTAGTTTTTTGAAATGAACTTTTTTAATAAATTCACTTAAACTGGACTTTAAAGTGACTTGATATCTACAGAAAAATATTTTACCATTAATTAGTCACAATTTGCCTGTAGG